>PVKU01007740.1:71996-83087 GCA_004027475.1 Anoura caudifer | reverse complement strand
GACACTTCTCCAAGGAGGACATACAGAAGATCCAGAAACACATGAAAAGATGCTCAATATTGCTAGCTATCAGAGAGATGCAAATTAAAACCACAATGAGATACCACCTCACACCAGTCAGAATGGCCATCATAAACAAAGCAACAAACAGCAAGTGTTGGAGAGGTTGTGGAGAAAAGGGGACCCTAGTGCACTGTTGTTGGGACTGCAGACTGGTACAACCACTATGGAAAGCAGTATGGAATTTTCTAAGAAAACTAAAAATGGACCTACCTTTTGACCCAACAATTCCACTGCTAGGATTGTATCCCAGAAAACCTGAAACACCAATCCAAAAGAACCTATGCACCCCAATGTTCATAGCAGCACAATTTACAATAGCCAAGTGTTGGAAGCAACTTAGGTGCCCATCAGTAAATGAATGGATCAAGAAACTATGGTACATTTACACAATGGAATTCTATGCAGCAGAAAGAAAGAAGGAGCTCCTACCCTTCACGACAGCATGGATGGAAATGGAGAGCATTATGCTAAGTGAAATAAGCCAAGAGGTGAAAGACAAATACCATATGATCTCACCTTTAACAGGAACCTAATCAAAAAAACAAACAAGCAAGCATTATATAACCAAAGACACTGAATTTGAGGACAAGAGAGGAGAGGGATAGGAATAACCAGGGAAAAGGGGAAGGGATTAGAGCAACAAGTATGAAAGGCACATGGACAAAAGCTGGGGGGGTGGAAATGGGAGGGAGCTGGGGAGGGCTGGGGTGGTGGGATGGGATAAGAGTAGAAAACAGAAAACTGTATCAGAACAACAATTAAAATAATTTTTTTTAAAAAAAGAAAGAACAGATCAAAGCTCCAGAAAAAATACAATTAAGTGATGAAGAGATAGCCAACCTATCAGATGCATAGTTCAAAACACTGGTAATCAGAATGCTCTCACAATTGCTTGAATTTGGTCGCAAATTAGATGAACAAATGAAGGCTATGCTAAGTGAAATAAAGGAAAATGTACGGGGAACCAAGAGTGATGGAAATAAAACTGTGACTCACATCAATGGAGTAGACCAGAAGGAAGAAAGACACATCCACTCAGAAGAGAATGAAGAAACCAGAATTCAAAAAAATGAGGAGGCTTAGGAACCTCCAGGACATCTTTAAACATTCCAATATCTTAATCATACGAATACCAGAAGAAAAAGAGGAAGAGAAACAAGTGGAAAAGTTATTGGAGCAAATAATATTGGAGAACTTCCCCAATCTGGCAAAGGAAATAGACTTCCAGGAAGTCCAGGAAGCTCAGAGAGTCCCAAAGAAGTTGGACCCAAGGAGGAACACACCAAGGCACATCATAATTACATTAGCCAGGATTAAAATGAAGGAGAGAATCCTAGAAGCATCAAGAGATAAGGGCACAGTCACCTACAAAGGAGTTCCCATCAGACTGTCAGCTGATTTCTCAAAAGAGACCTTCCAGGCAAGAAGGGTCTGGAAAGAAATATTCCAAGTCAAGAAAGGTAAGGACGTACAGCCATGATTGCTCTATCCAGCAAAGCTTTTATTTAGAATGGAATGGCAGATAAAGCGCTTCTCAGATAAGGTCAAGTTAAAGGAGTTCATCATCACCAAGACTTTGTTATAGGAAATGTTAAAGGGACTTATCTAAGAAAAAGAAGATAAAAAACATGTAGAGTAAAAAGACAGCAAACTCACAATTATTAGCAACCACATCTAAAACAAAAACAAAAACTAACTAAGCAAAAAATAGAACAGGAACAGAACCACAGAAATGAAGATCATATGGAGTGTTAACAACAGGGAAGTAGGAGGAGGAGAGGGGGGGAAGATACAGAGAATAAGCAGCATAGACAGTAGGTAGAAAATGGATGGGGAGGGCAAGAATAGTATGGGAAGTGTTGAAGCTAAACAACTTATAGGTAAGACACATAGACATGAACTAAAGGGGGGAATGTGGGTGGGAGCAAGTGTGCAGGGTGGAGGGGAGTGAAGGGGCAAAATGGAACAATTGTAATAGCATAATCAATAAAATATATAAAATAAGAAAATAATTGATCTTGGAAAAACAAAATTTATGCATGGTGTAAAATTGTCTACATTCTTGCATCGTATACAAAAAATAAATTCAAACTGATATCAGCTCAGCCCATCTCTTCCATATTTTCAACTCATACCAGCCCTGATTCCCTTTCACCTACCTCCCCATGCCTTCCCATTGAAGTCAGCACCTGACTGATCCCCAATTTACAGAAAATTCTAGACCACCCATTTCTCTTTTCCTTTTGTCTGACCCCATTTGTGTCTATATTCCCTGCTTTCCAACTATTGTCAGGCATGGTTAAGTGTCCTTGTTTTTTAATTTATGGTAGTTTTCCTTCTCATTTTTAGTGCTCACTCTCTCCCTATAATTATGTTTCACTCATCACCTTTTCCTTCAACAGCTCAGAATCTGAGAACAAGAGTGTAAGAACACCTGTGTTTGCTGACTCTCACTGTAGCTGAAGAATAACCTTGCATAGGTGACACCTTCTTAGATGATTTTTCAGCTTTAAAACTGGGACACCCACTGTCTCTCAGGCTACTGACTCCAAGTCCCCGCTGTGAAAATGTCTATTCTTCTGAACCTCATATCTCTTTCACACACTATTGACTGGAAGTAACATGACAAACTTTAACACCTCAATTTTGGCCATATAAGTCATAAAGAATACCATATCTGATCCAACAGAGAGGCCCCATCAACAGCCTTCAGTTCTTCCCACCGCACACCACATATAAAGAACCTGAAAACTAACACACAGTAAGTACTTCACATACATCAGTGTTGGTGCTCTTCTCATGAGTTAACCATTGACAGTTTAGACCAAATCACTTGTGTTTTGGATGATGGCTTCTGGAAGGCAGGACATTTGATAATGTTTGTCCAAACTGAATACATGACTATAGTACACCAAGCCTCTAAGTATATATTAAAAAGAGAGAAATAAAGAGAGAGATAGGTAGGAAAAGATAGAGAGAAGTTAAAACAATATTAGAGAAATAAGTATAATATTCAAAAAATAAGTGAAAAGTGACATTTTGATAAATAATTTGTAAAAAAAAAAGTCTTCACACAAACATATATTTTATTTCTTTTTCAGAGAAGGAGGAAGAGAGAAAATAACTGTGTGGGAGAGAAACATTGATCATTTGCTTTTTGTATACTCTCCCTTATCAGGGATTGAACCCCTGATTGGGGACTAAACCAGCAACATATTGGTGAATGGGATGAGGCTGCAACCAACTGAGCCACCTGACTAGAATGATATTATTTTTTACTTGGAACACATATGTAACTTCACATCACATTGGCCTTACTGGGAAAAGCTAGTTCAAAAACACTCAGTGTTGAAACAGACATGTTCATACCAACAGACAACATCCATGGGAAACCAATGTGGAGGCTGCTCACCATGTAAGCTGATATGAGCACAAGATCTGATTCAAAATACAACAGGAATCCATGGAAAGTATATAGCAGAAGTAATTACATTTATTTTTAATATATTTTATTGATTATGCTATTACAGTTGTCCCACTTTCCCCCTTCATTCCCCTCCACCCTACACACTCCCTCCCACATGCATTACCCCATTTAGTTCATGTCCATGTTTCATAAGTTCTTTAGCTTCTACATTTCCCACACTATTCTTGCCCTTCCCATCTATTTTGTAACCACTCTCTATGCTACTTATTCTCTGTGCCTTTTTTCCCTCTATCCTCCTCCCACTGCCCTGTTGCTCACCCTCCATGTGATCTCCATTTCTGTGTTTTTCTTCCTCTTCTATTTGCTTATTTTGTTTTTGTTTTAGGTGTCGCTGTTAATTTCTGTGAGTTTCCTGTCTTTTTACTGTCCTATTTTTATCTTCTTTTTCTTAGATAAGTCCATTTAACATTTCATATAATAAGGGCTTGGTGATGATGAACTCCTTTAACTTGACCTTATCTGAGAAGTGCTTTATCTCCCCTCCCATTCTAAATGATAGCTTTGCTGAATAGAGCAATCTTGGATATAGGTCCTTGACTTTCATGACTTGGAATACTTCTTTCCAGCCCCTTCTTGCCTGGAAGGTCTCTTTTGAGAAATCAGCTGACAGTCTGATGGGAACTCCTTTGTAGGTGACTGTGCTCTTATCCCTTGCTGCTTCTAGAATTATCTCCTTCATTTTAATTTTGGCTAGTGTAATTATGATGTGCCTTGGTGTGTTCCTCCTTGGGTCCAACTTCTTTGGGACTCTCTGAGCTTCCTGGACTTCCTGGAAGTCTATTTCCTTTGCCAGATGAGGAACATTCTCCTTTATTATTTCTTCAAATATGTTTTCCACTTGTTGCTCTTCCTCTTCCCTTTCTGGCACCCCTATAATTTGGATGTTGGGACGTTTAAAAATGTCCTGGAGGTTCCTAAGCCTCTCCTCATTTTTTTGAATTCTTGTTTCTTAATTCTTTTTTTTTATTTTTTTATTTTAATTATTGTTCTTGTACAGTTTTCTCTCTTTTACTCCCATTCCAGCCCACCGCCCCAGCCCTTCCCACCTCCCTCCCATTTCCACCCCCACTAGTTTTTCTGGGGTTACATGGGGGTGTGGTCCGAGAGGGAACAACAGCACTTGCTCTGCTCTCTCTCCTATTTCAGTCCCTTCTGCCACTTTCCACAAGCAAATAGGGCCCTTCTGGTGCTGATTTCCATGTGAGTTGGATTGTGTATTTTCTAGGACCCTGTGGGTCTCTCCAACATACTCTGTTGTGAGGCTGAGTGTCTCTCCCAGCACCTCAACCCCCACAGGTGTTTTCAATTGATGTTTTAGTTTTTATTTCCTACGGCATGGTCTGTCTTGCTCCTCATTTTTGCCTGGATTATCTGTGCGCAAGTGTGGGACCCCCTGGTCAGCCAGCTGCCTTGCTCGGTGTCACTGGGTCTGCCCGTTGCCACCCCACACCTGCACTTCACTAGCCTCCACCTGTGCACCTGGGGTTCTCCAACCTCCGCTTTTTCCTGCTGCAACTCCACCCCTCTTACCAGTCTGTATGAATGGTTGTCAGACTTCTGTACAGTTCAATTTTCTGTTAGTTCTGGCTGTTTTCTTGTTACTAAATCTTTGTTGTCCTTAATTTTGGATGTCTAAAGAGGCACAGTGTGTCCATCTATGACTCCATCTTGGCCAGAAGTCCAGAAGTAATTACATTTAGATGTTTTCTTAATGTTAACACCATAAAGTGAGTACCAAAAAACTGTTGTCTAAAATAGTATGAGTTTTCCAAAGTCATATTGATGAATCTAAGATCTGATTTAATTAGTGTTTCCAGCTAGATTTCACCTTTTTGTTTTTGGAAATTTTGATATGTCTGAGGTATTCCACCAAACACATGTAACACCAGCCCACAGTGTTTTTGCTTGTATGTGATACACTGTGGCAATGTCTCTAAAATGTTGCTTCAGTCCTCATCGCAATGAGCTAGTTGTGTCATTGGAGACTCCGAAGAAACACAATAGCTCTAAACTGATCAGAATACAAATGTTTGAACTCAGCTCTTCCTTCTGAAACCTGGGATCCTTGTCAACTTTCTAGGAATCTGAAAAAACTTGTGCCTGATTCATTTGTATACTAATGGAAGTGTCCTGGGTAACAAGCCAAGAGCTCTGAGAACCTTTCAGTTAAATCTAATTAGAAAACAGCACCCAGGTAATGAAACTTTAAAAAAGTGAGCTCACTTGCTCATTGAGAGTACAAAACATAAGGAATCTGGTAATTAGACACCCATATTCTAGAGACAGGTCATTGTACTGAAGACAGTTGAGAGAATTAAATGTTTGACAGTTGTCTCAATAGTTTCTGTGGATGTGTCTTTTGGGAAAGGCCATAATAAAACTGTTTCCCTCACTATAAAAAGTGAGCCTGGCTTACCCTCCAACGAAGAACTCTGAGCTCCTGCAGCAGCTCCACATTGTCATTCTTTCAGTGGTTTTTGGTGATGTTCACATTGTGTCCTTTTTTGTTTAACTAAATATGAAGGTGACATCACATTGTCACCTTGAGGATCCTGTAGAATGCATAACACAGAGTATTTTCATAATGTCCATGGTAGCAGCCTACACCTGTCAAAACATTTTCAAAATAAGCCCCCCCCCTTCATTTGTCTGGTATTTGGTACAGTACAACATATCCTAGACCTCATTTTTACTATGTGAGTATTGGCCACGTCCTTGGTACTACATGACTCTTCCCAACACCAGGTTGTGTCCTAGGAATATCTCTTATCTTTCTGATGCTCTGTTTGCTTATATAAAAAGTGGGTATTAGCCCTGGCTGGTGTGGTTCAGTGGATTGAGTGCAGGCTGTGAACCAAAGGGCAACCAGTTCAATTCCTAGTCAGGGCACATGCCTGGATTGTGGACCAGGTCCTCAGTAGGGGGCACATGAGATGCAACCATACATTGATGTTTCTCTCCCTCTCATTCTCCTCCTCTTCCCCTCTCTCTAAAAATGAATAAATAAAATCTTAAAAAAGTGGATATTAGAAAATAAACCTTGTATTATTTTGGTAGGATCAATTGACTCAGCTATGGCAAGTATTTATCTATTACTGGTTCTTGCAATGAGCTTGCTGTATCTGCTGTGAATTTTCACCTAAATAAATTTTCACTCACCCATGTAAAACTTTCTGCCTTCTTCCACACTGGCTTGTGAGCCATGTGAGTTCAAAAAAGAGGTAGAATGCAAATCTGAAGGAATTTGAAATGGCTTCCATCCAGTCTTGATTTTTGAAATTTGTGGCCAGATAAAAAATCTATCAGGGCAGTAAATATGTCTAACACCCACTGAGGTAACTGGTACTATTTTGGATGAAGTTCACTCATTCAACTATATATGATATATCTGGTGTGTTGTGACCATTCAAGGACTGAGAGGTTCATGAGATTCTGGCAGATGGAAGTATATTCTTGGAGCTTTTGGGTTGTCTAACATACCACTATTCAAGGGTGGGCAAAGCAACATGCTGCTAACTGTCTGTCCCACTGCATGTCACCTGTCCACTTTGTGTGGTAACCCAGGGTGGCACCGAGTGTGAACCACTCACTGCATATCTCTCATCACACAACTTGGAACCCTGAGGGAACCCTTACATTGTGAAATACTAGCTTATAGAAAAAGCCAGCAAGCTGCCAACAAAATAATGCAAGAGAGCTTCATGCTATGCATGCAAGCCCACTCAAGGCTATGGGAACTGTTTATCACACCCAGTCTCAAGGCTATGAGAACAATACTTTCCAGGACCGTTCTCACATTCATGGGAAAATGCTTCCCTTAGTTGTCCAGATATCTGGGTGAAGAAACCAGTCTGCCTCATTTTACCCTACAACTGGCCCAAGTTAAAACACAAGGAGACTTAAGCAGGCTTGACTTCAGTTGAAAAGTAGGGTATATGCAGGAATGGAGTCAGTTGGGAGGCAAAAAATGGTGGGCGGATCTAGAATTCGCTGTGAAGCAGGGAACGATGGTGTGCTAACTTCTATTGGAAGGCAAGCAGATGTGGGTAAGAGAGAAGCAGGGCTGGCATCACTTGAAAATGTAGAAGAGGTTGACAAGGCTGGTATCAGTTTAAGCTTATTTTTCAATATGATATAAGAGAGTATCCAGTTTTTGTTGATTGTGTATATTTTGTTTAGCCAGGATGAGCTGCTGAGAAGTCTGTGAACTCAGCAGTTTATATCTTTTCCTTCTCTCATACTTTAGTTGCTCATGTAAGAGGGTTTAGTTCTGGGCACTGTATAGTATTCCCATGTATTAAGTGTCTGTTTTGTGCCAATATCTTTCTGTTTTGATTATTGTACCTTTATAGTATTGTGTGAGAATATAGGGAGTGATATCTATAACTTTTCTGTTTCTTCTCTAAATGTATTTGCTTCTTTAAGGTATTTGTTTTTCCATACACTTTTTAAAATTTTCACTTCTGAGAAGAATGTGCATAGTACTTTGATAAGATTTCAGTCAAGCCAAATAAGTTACTTTGGGTAATATCATAATTATAACAATTTAATCTTTCCAATATATAGGAATGGTTTGTCTTTCCATATTTGGGGGTTATTTTCAATTTCCTCAATGTCCTTTAATCTTGAGAGCACAGATCATAAACTTCTTTGTTGATGTCAATTCAGAGGCATTTATTTATTTTTAATGCAAATGTCAATGGGATTACTTTCTTTACCTCTTCTTCTTGTATTTATGATTGTATATGAATGTGACAGGTTTCTGTACAGTCTGCATTTTGTTTTTTTTTACTGAATTACTTTATTAATTCAACTTTTCTTGAATTCTTTAAGAGATTCTATATAGAGTATCATATGACCTGAAAATGGTGACAGTTTTTATTCTTTTTTATTTAGATATATTTTATTTATTTCCCCTCTGATTGATAGTGTAATTATTCCAATCTATTTCAAATGATAGTAATAAAAGTGCACATTCTCTATGTTTTCCATGTTAAAGAAAACTATTTCAATTCCACTGCTAGGATTATATCCTAAGAACCCTGAAACACCAGTCCAAAAGAACATATGCAGCCCAATGTTCATAGCAGCACAATCTACAATAGCCAAGTGTTGGAAGCAACCTAGGTGCCCATCAGTAAATGAATGGATCAAGAAACTATGGTACATTTACACAATGGAATTCTATGCAACAGAAAGAAAGGAGCTCCTACCCTTTGCAACAACATGGATGGAAATGGAAAGCATTATGCTAAGTGAAACAAGCCAGGAAGTGAAATAAAAGTACTATATGATCTCACCTTTAACAGGAACCTAATCAACAAAACCAACAAACAAGTATAATATAGCCAAAGACACTGAAATTGAGAACAGGCTGACAGTCACCAGAGACAAGAGGGGAGGGATTTTCAGGGGAAAAGGGAAAGGGTTTAGAGCAACAAGTATAAAAGACACATGGACAAAAACTAGGGGGGATGGAAATGGGAGGGAGGTGGGGAGGGCAGGGGCAGTGGGCTGGGATGGGAGTAAAAGACAGAAAACAGTACAAGAACAATTAAAATTTAAAAAAAGAAACCTATTTCACAATTGAGCATACACTTAGTTTTGAGTTTGACATATATACTTTGTCAAGCTGTGATTTTTTCCTTCTATAAGTGTTTTTGAAAATATTTTTTATCAGTAATGCATATAGCATTCTATTTCTTTTTCTGTATCCTTGAATATTCATATGATTTTTTTATGTCATGAATGGTGTCAATTGTTTCCTGGATATTGAGCCATTCTTACATCCCTGGTATAATTCACACTTGATCAGGACATATAATTATTTTACTATATCATTCCATTTGGTTTGGTATAATTTTGTTGAAATTTTCAGCGTGTACAGTTATCAAGAATATAGGACTGTAAGGCTCCCTCTCTCTGTCCTTTTCTCTCTTTTTTTTTTGCAGTGCCTTGCCTTGGTTTGGCTATCAGAGCAATGCTGGTCTCATAAAATAAACTTGTAAGCGAACTTTATCAATTTATGGATTTGTTGAGAAGTATGTGTACTTCATATTAAAAATATTTGTTAGAATTGACCTGTAAATCTACCTGGGCATGAGCTTTTCTTTTTGGGTGTTTTAATTACTTGTTCAACTGTGTTGCTAGTAATTGGTTTCTGCAGATAATGTGATTTGTCATTATTTACCCTTCAAAGGGATGATTTAAAATATTTCCATTTTATTGGATGGTCAAATTTGTTGTATACAATGGTTGATGGTATTCTTTAAAACTTCTTTCTGTTTTTGTAGTGTTGGCTGTTTCTCTTTTCTTGGTTGTATTTATTTTTGTTTTGCCTCTTTACTACATGATGGGTTTTATTAGAGGCTTTTCAATTTATTTAGTATTTAAAAGAAGGATCCATTAGTTTTATTAGTCTTTACATTCTTTCTCTTTTTTTCCTTATTGTGGCACTGATCTTTGTCATTTTTTTAATTCAACTTGCTTTTTGGTTTGTTACTATTTCTAATGTATTTAGAAACTCGAGACTTCCGGCCAAGATGGAGGTGTAGGCAGACACACTGTGCCTCCTCTCACATCCAAAATTAAGGACAACAAAGACTTAGAAACAAGAAAACAACCAGAACTCAGAAAATCGAACTGTTTCGAAGTCCAACAACAATTCATCCAGATCAGTAAGAGGGGCGGAGTCGCGGCAGGAAAAAGTGGAGGTGCGGACCAGGCATGCAGGCAGCAGTGGCTGGCAGCCCCCAGGTGCACAGGCGGTGGATATCAGACCCTGGGCACGGGGTGGCAACTGTGCAGAACCAGTGAGGCCACACAAGGCAGCTGGCTGACCAGGTGGTCCCACATTCACGAGCAGATAATCCAGGCAAAGGGGAAGCAGTGAAATGGACTGGAACCTGAGAGTGAGTGGAGCAAGTGTCATTGTCTCCTCTCAGACCACGCCCCCACATACAGCATCACTACCCAGCGACTGGGCTGTCCTGCCCTGGGGAACACTTAAGGCTCCACCCCTCACTACCTAACAGCCGCGACTAGACCAAAAAAAAAAAAAAAAAAAAAAAAAAAAAAAAAAAAAAAAAAAAAAAAAAAAAAAAAAAAAAAAAAAAAAACCCAGAAATGAAAATGGCTCAAACTGTAGAACAAATCAAAGCCCCAGAGCCAATTTATCTAAGTGATGAAGAGATTGCCAACCTATCAGATGCACAATTCAAGGCCCTGGTGATCAGGATGCTCACAGAATTGGTGGATTTTGCTCACAAATTAGATGAAAAAATGAAGGCAACAATAAGTGAAATGAAGAAAAATGCATGGGGAACCAACAGAGATGGGAGGAAAACTGGGACTCAAATCAATGGAGTGGACCAGAAGGAAGAAAGAAACAACCAAACAGAAAACAAGGAAGAAACAAGAATTCAAAAAAATGAGGAGAGGCTTAGGAACCTCCAGGACATCTTTAAACGTCCCAACATCTGAATTATAGGGGTACCAGAAGGGGAAGAAGAAGAGCAACCAGTGGAAAACTTATTTGAACA
>PVKU01007740.1:0-71896 GCA_004027475.1 Anoura caudifer | reverse complement strand
ATTGGACCCAAGGAGGAACACACCAAGACACATCATAATTACATTACCCAAGATTAAAATGAAGGAGATAATTCTAGAAGCAGCAAGGGATAAGGGGACAGTCACCTACAAAGGAGTTCCCATCAGACTGTCAGCTGACTTCTCTAAAGAGACCTTACAGGCAAGAAGGGGCTGGAAAGAGGTATTCCAAGTCATAAAAATCAAAGACCTACATCCAAGATTGCTCTATCCAGCCAAGCTGTCATTTAGAATGGAAGGGCAGATAAAGTGCTTCTCAGATAAGGTCAACTTAAAGGGGTTCATCATCACCAAGCCCTTATTATATGAAATGTTAAAGGGACTTATCTAAGAAAAAGAAGATAAAAAATATGAACAGTAAAAAGACAGCAAACTCACAGGTATCAACAACCAGACCTAAAAAAAAAGCCAACTAAGCAAACCACTACAACAGGAGCAGAAACACAGAAATGGAGATCACATGGAGGGTTAGCAATAGGGGAGTCGGAGGAGGATAGAGGGGGACATGGTACACAGAACAAGTAGCACAGACAGTGGGTAGAAGATAGACAGGGGGAAGGCAAGAATAGTTTGGGAAATGTAGAAGCTAAAGAACTTATGACACATAGGCATGAACTAACTGGGGGAATGTGGATGGGAGGGGGTGTGCAGGGTGGAGGGAAATGAGGGGGGAAATGGGACAACTGTGGTAGCATGATCAATAAAATATAATTTAAAAAAGAAACTCGAATGATTTTATCAAAAATCTTCTGCTCTTTAGTTAGAACTGTGTAGTTACAGTGTCCTCTTATAAGACTTTTTCACAAATGTTGATTTTCTGAGACCATATTTGCATTTTTATTTGTCTCAGTGCAGTTGTGGGTTTTCTATTTCTTTTAATTTCTTAAAGACTTTATTCACTTATTTTTTTAGACTGGGGAAAGTGGTGAGAAAGAGACAGAGAGAAACATCAGTTGGTGATTGCCTCCCATGTGCCCCCAACTGGGGACCTGGCCTGCCACCCAGGGATGTGCTCTGATTGGGAATCAAATCAGCAAAATTTTGATTCACAGGCTTGTGCTAAATCCACTGAGCCACACCAGCCAGGGATGTTGGTTTTAATTTTTGATTTATTGAGTGTTTGGTAGTACTTTCAATAAATTCCAACTGTGTTATTTCTTTTTGTTTTCTTACCTATATTTGATTTCCACTTTCTTACCATTGTGGTCCGAAAATATGGTTAATAGAGCCCTGGCTGGTATGGCTCAGTGGATTGAACACCCCTCTGTGAACGAAGAGTCACCAGAGAGATATATAGGCCTATAAATTATTTAAAAATTTCCAGTCCAAAATTCTCAAAATATCAGTAGGAAACCAAATTTAATATTTTTACACGATTACGCACCCTGATCAAGTGAATTTTACCACTGAAGCTAGAATGACTCAACACCCAGGAAACAATCATTGTAATCCATAACACTGAAAACCAAAAACAAGAATCATATGATTATGTGAGAGATACAACAAAAGCCTTTGGAAAACTAAATATGCATTACTGATAAAAATATTTCAAATAATACTAATAGAAGGAAATATCTCAGCTTGATAAATGCCATATATGACAGCCTCTCAGCTCATATAATAATCAATTGCAAAATAATGGAAATATTTTTAAAGATCAAAAACATGTCAAGAGTGTCTACTCTCATTACTAGTATTAAAAATAATAATGGAATATTTAGACATAGCAATCAAAAAAGAAAAATAAATAAAATACATCTAAATAAAAAAGAAAGGAAACTGTTAGCATTTCTAGATGACATGATACTCTATACAAAATTTCCTTTTTTCTTTCTTATTTCTTTTTTTTATTGTTGTTCAAGTACAGTTGTCTCCATTTTCCCTCCACCATGCCCCTCAGGCCAATGATGTTCACCTCCAATCCTGGATCCTACCCTCTTTTGTGTTTGTCCATGTGTCCTTTATACATGTTCCCGAAGAACCTTCCTCCTTTTGTCTCCCATTATCCTATCACACCCCTGCTCTGGTTACTGTCTCATTGTTCTTAATTTCAATGTCTCTGGTTATGTTTGGCTTTTTTGTTGGTTTCTTAATTAGGTTCCACTTATAGGTGAGATCACATGGTGTTTGTCTTTCTGCCTGGCTTATTTCACTTTGCATTATTCCCTCCAGTTCTAATCCACACTTTTGCAAAGGATAGGAGCTCCTTATTTCTTTCTGCTGTGTAGTATTCTGTCATGTAAATGAACCATTGTTTTTGATCCATTCATTTATTGATAGGCACATAGTTTGCTTCCAGCACTTGGCTTTGTGAATTGAGCTGCTATGTACTTTGGGGTGAATAGGTTCTTTTGAATGGGTGTTTCAGTGTTCTTAAGGTATAATCCCAGCAGTGAAATTGCCAGATCAAAAGGTAATATCATTTTTAATTTTCTGAGGAAATTCTATACCATTTTTCACAGGGTCAGCACCAGTCTGTATTACCACCAACAGTGCACTAGGGTTCCATTTTCTCCACATCCACTCCAAAACTTGTTTGTTGCTTTGTTTATGATGGCCATTCTAAACAATGTGAAGTGGTATATCTTTGTGGTTTTAATTTGCTTCTCTCTGATGGTTAGTGATGCTAAGCATCTTCTCAGATGTCTCTGACACCTCAGCATGTCCTCCTTGAAGAAGTGTCCATTAAGAAATGGACACTCCTTTTGCCCATTTTTTAATTGGGTTGTTTGTCTTCCTGGAATGGAATTGTTGACTTCTCTATATATTTTGGAGTTCAAACCCTTCTCCACAGTATTATGGGAAAAATATGTTTTCCCATACGGTTGGTTCTTTTTTCATTTTCATGCTGTTCTCTTTAGCCATGCGGAAGCTTTTTTGTTTTCATGAGATTCCACTGTTTTTTCTTTGCTTCATTGCCCTCGGTCTAGAGACATATCAGTTAAAATATTGCTTCATGAAATATCTGAGAGTTTCCTGTCTATGTTACCCTCTAGGTCCTTTATGGTGTCCAAACTCATGTTTAAATCTTTTATCCACTTTGAATTTGTTTTTGTGTATTGTTTAGGTTGGTGATCAAGTTTCATTTTTTTTTCATGCAGCAGTCCAGCTGTCCCTACACTATTTGTTAAAGAGACTATTCTTACTCCATTTTATACTGCTGCCTTCTTTGTTGAATATTAACTGTCCATAGATTCTTAGGTTTATTTCTGGACTCTCTATTCTGTTCCATTGGTCTGTGTGTCCTTTTGTATGCCATTTCCAGGCTGTTTTAATTAGAGTGGCCTTGTAATTCTCTTTCACATCAGGTATTGTGATCCCTGCCACTTTGCTCTTCTTTCTCAAAATTCCTGCAGCTATTTTGGGTAGATTTGGTTCCATATAAATTTGTAAAGTTCTATATCTTTGAAATATATCATTAGTACCTGAATACTTATTGTGTTCAATCTATAAATCTCTTTGGGTAGTATGGACATTTTAATGATGTTAATTCTTTTGATCCATGAACACAGTGTATACTTCCATTTTTTGTGTCTTCCTTAATTTCTTTGTTGAGTGGACTGTAGTTTTCTGAGCATGGGTTTTTTACCTCCTTGGGTAAGTTTGTTCCCAGGTATTTCACTTTTCTTCTTGCTATAACAAATGGGATTTTTTCCCTAAATTCTGTTTGTGATATTTCATTGTTGGTATACAATAATGGTCTTGATTTCTGAATAGTGTGTGTGTATCCCACTGTTTTACCAAATTCATTTATTAGGTTGAGCATTTTCTTGTGGAGCCTATTGGATTATCTATATACACTATCATGTCATCTGCAAACAATGACAGTTTTGTTTCCTCTTTTCCAATTTGTATGCCTTTTATTTCCTTTTCTTGTCTATCTCCTATGGTTAGGACTTCCAATACTATATTGAATCAAAGTGGTGAAAGTTGACAACCTTATCTTTTTCCTGATCTTAGGGGGAAAGATTTTAGTTTTCATCCATTGAGTATGATGTTGGCTGTAGGTCTCTCATATATGGCCTTTACTATGCTGAGGAATGCACCCTCTATTTCCACTTTCCTGAGTGTTTTTTATCATAAATGGGTGCTCTACCTTATAAAATGCTTCTTCCACCTCTATTGATATGATCATGTGAATTTTTGTCTTTGTTTTTGTTTGTGCGATGTATTACATTTATTGATTTCCAAATATCTACCAGCTTTGCATCCCTGGGGTGAATCTCACTTGGTCATGGCATATGATCTTTTTAATGTATTGCTGGATGTGGTTTGTCAATACTTTGTTTAGGATTTTAGCATCTATATTCATCAGTGGTATTAGCCTGAAGTTTTCTATGTTTGTTGTGTCTTTATCTACTTTTGGAATTAGGATGATGCTCCTTCATAAAAAGAGTTCGGGAGTCTTCTGTCTTCTTGGAATTTTGGAATAGTCTGTGAGGGATAGGGTCATCTCTTCCTGAAGGGCTTTGTTAAATTCTCCTGTGAAACTTTCTGGTCCAGGGCTTTTTTGTGTTGAGAGTTTTTTTATTATTATTATTATTATTATTATTATTATTACTGCTTCAATTTCATCTGCTGTTACTGGCCTGTTCAGTCTTTCTGCTTCTTCACTGAGTTTTGGGAGATTATATTTTTCTAGAAATTTGTCTATTTCACCAAATTTTTTAATTTCTTGGCATATAGTCTTTTGTATTAATTTCTTACAATTCTTTGTATTTCTGTGGTATCAGTTGTAATCTCTCCTCTTTCATTTCTGATTGTGTTTATTTGGGGTCTCTGTCTTTTTTTCTTGATGATCCTGTTTAAGAGTGGTCAATTTTGCTTATCTTTTCCAAGAACCAGCCCTTGGATTCATTGATGCTTAGATTTATTTCTTTAGTCTCTATGTTGTTTAATCCTGCACTGATCTAGGTTATTTCCTTCCTTCTACTTGCTCTGGGCTGTCTTTATTGTTTGTCTTTAAGTTCTTGGAGATGTAGGGTGAGATTGTTTATTTGAAATGTTTCTATCTTTGTAAGGTAGGCCTATATTGCTCTGAACTTCCCTCTCAGGACTGTCTTCACTGTGGCCAGTAAGTTTGAGTTACTGTGAGTTCATTTTCTTTTGTTTCCAGAAACTTTTTTCTTTCTTTCTTGATTTCAGTCTTGACCCATTCATTGTTTAATAGCATGCTATTAAATCTCCATGACTTTAAGTATTTTTCAATTTTGTCCTTGAGGTTGATTTCTAGAGTCAGTCCCTTGTGGTCAGAGAAAATGCTTAATATGATTTCAATTTTCTTTTATATATTTAGGTTTATTTTGTGTTTTATCATGAAGTCTATCTTTGACAAGTTCCATGTTCATTTGAAAAAAATGTATATTTTGCTTCTTTGGGATGAAAGGCTCTATATGTATCAGTTAAGTTCATTTGATCCAGGGCATCATTCAATGCCAAAATATCTTTGTTGATATTTTGTCTGGAAGATCTATCCATTTTGACAGTAGGATGTTGAAATGCCCTAATATAATTGTGTTGCTGTCAATATCTTTCTGGAAGTTCTCCAAGATTTTATTGATGTATTTGGGTGCTCCTAAGATGGGTCCATACACATTTACAATGTTTATGTCTCCTCGATGGATTCTTTTCTTGAGTATTATAAAGTGACCTTCTCAGTGTGTTTTTATGGCCCTTTTCCTTTTTTTAATACACATTTTATTTTTTAATTTCATTTTAATTGTTGTTCATGTAGAGTTTTCTGTCTTTCACTTCCATCCAAGCCTACACCCCAGTCCTCCACACCTCCCTCCCATTTCACCCCCCCCCAGTTTTTGACCATGTATCCTTTATACATGTTCCTGTAAACCCTTCCCATTTCCTCTGAAATTCCCTACAGCTATGTGCAAAAAAATGAAAATATGGCCCTCTTCTTGAAGTCTGATATGCATATTGCTACCCTGGTTTCTTTTTTCCTCTCCATTTGCTTGGAGTATCTGTTTCCAGCCCTTCACTTCCAGTCTGTGTAGGTCTTTTGTTCTGAGGTGGGTCTCTTGTAGGCAGCATATATGTGGGTTGTGATTTCTTATCCATTCCGTTATTTTATGTCTTTTGATTGGAGCATTTACTCCATTTATGGTTAAGTTTGTTTGATAGGTACTTATTTATTGCCAGTATTTCATACCTGTGTTCCTCTTTCTCTCACTTTTTTTCTTCCTGTTCTTAAAGCAGTGCCTTTAGCATCTTGCAAATGTGGTTTCTTAGAGTTATATTCTTTTCAACTTCTTTTTTCTGGGAAGCTCCTCATTTGGCCTTCCATTTTAATTGAGAACCTTGCTGGGTAAACTAGTCTTGGTTGAAGGCCGTTGGTTTTCATTACTTGGAATATTTCTTGCCATTCTCTTCTGGTTTGGAGTGTTTTCATTCAGAAGTCAGCTGCTAGTCTTATCCTGGATCCCTTGTATGTTACTTCCTGTTTCTCCCTTGCTGTAAGATTCTGTCGTTGCCTTGGAATTTTGCCATTTTATGTATGATGTGTCTTGAAGTGGGCCTCTTTGGGTTCCTCTTGTTTGGGACTCTGTGTTTCCGAGATTTGTGTGACTTTTCCCCTCATCAAATTATGGAAGTTTCCCATCATTACTTTTTCAAACAGGTTTTCTATCACTTGCTATTCTTCTCCTCCTCCTGGTATTCCTATTATAGGGCTATTATTACACTTCATGTTGTTTAGCAGCTTCTTTAACTGCCTCTTCATTCTTTTTTGAATCTCTTTTCTGTTTCTTGCCCCTTCTGGGTGTTTTTTTCTACCTTGTCCTCCAGCTCACTTATTCAAACCTCTGCTTCATCCAATCTGCTTGTAATTTCTTCTAGAGAGTTTTTAATTTCTGAGATTTTATTGTTCATTTCTTCCTGGATTTTATTTATATTTCTGTTATCTTTTTCATGCTGCTATAATTCTGACTCAGTTTCTTGTAGTTGTCTGTGAATTCCTTGAGCATCTGTGTAAATATTATTTTGGATTTCATGTCTGATAGTTTGGTTACCTCCATTTCATTTAGCTGTTTTATTGGGGAGTCTTCCATTCCTTTTGATTGCATGTTCTTCTTTTGTCTCCCCATTTTAGGTGACTCTTTTTGTTTGTTTCTGCAATCCCTTGTATTTCCCTTTGCAAGCTGTCTTTGTAAGGTGAACTTCTATGGTAGGTATTCCATGGGGTTTGTGGTGTGGTGACTTTGATCTGCTTGTCTGGATGCTCTAGGTTTACCCTTTCTTCTGTTTGTGTGGGCTCTCTTGTGTACTTGTGTTTTTACCTTTTGGTGGTTCCTTTGTATACTGGTGTTTGCAGCTCCCACCTCTTCTTGTATGTGATCAGTGGCAGGGTTAGGCAAAATGGATTAAGAAAGGAGGAGAGTACTTTATGGGATTTAAAGTACCATCAGGTAGAGAATAGAGAGGAGATTCATTGGATATATATAGCTTTAAGTGTGATATTTCATCCAACTAGCCACTTTTTTGTAAAAGGTGAGAGATAAAACTCTTGTTAGAGGGGAGGAGGATTATCAGCTGAATCCAGAAAACAGCAGTTTTGCAAAGTTAGATGATGAGCTGTAGTGAGAGTAAAGGATAGAAAGTAGGCATAGTGTGAGAAAGAATAGAGTTAAACAGAAAAATAATAATGCTCAGGATTGAAGTGACATGGGATAAGATCGTGGAGGGTTGCTGTGTAATATGTGCAATTCTACGGAACAACAATTATTTACAATAGTACTGGAATAACAATAATATGACAAAAATATATGATTAGGATACCCAGAATAGAAAGTACCCAATTAAGAACTGTTTGTTATTAGAACATGGGTGAAGTTAAAGAAGGACAATTAAAATACAAGAAAAAGGGAATAAGAAAAACCCATGAAACAATGCAATTAAACAGAGAAATAAAATGAGGAAAACTAAACATCAGGAAGGGAAATAAAAAAACCACTAATGAAATAAAAGTGGTAAAACAATGAAAAGTAATAATAATACACATAATAAAATACCAGCTCTATGAGACAGCAGAGTGACATTTGCCTCAGTTTCTCAGTTTTTGTATTTATCCTTGTGCTCCCCTTTTCATCTGTTCTGGAACCTTTGTAACTTCAAGTCTCATTGTCTCACTCGGGGGAAGACAAAAGAGGAAAAAAGAAAGAGAGGTTGAAAAAAGAAAGAAAAAATTAATAATAAGCCTCATGTTGACTTTAAACCTCTTCAGAGATTTCTGCTGGTCTTCTTAGATGCCACAGGGCAAGGGGTACTGGGCTTTGCCTTTCTCCCTTCCTACAGTTTTGAGAGAATGGGGTCCAGGTCTCGGCCACAGCATTTACACTTTCCCAGCCACCAACCCTGGTCCTCCAAGAGCTGCCATGCTCAAATCAGCCACTCAGTCTCTGGGCACAGAGCATGAGTCAATCTAGGGCATGCCATTTCACTCATCCACTCAGTCTCAGTTATGTAGCTCCAATCAGCTGCAGTTCCACTTAGACACTCAGTCTCTGGGCTTCTGCAGCTTAAATCACCATCAGGGCAAGTCAGCCAGTGCTTAACAGTTCCTTACAAAGCAGCTGCCCACCATTCTTAACAAGTGAACAGCTCTTCACACAGTCCAACATTCTAACCAGTGCAGAGACTATCTGAGTCAGGGTACAACTTAACCCAAATCCCGCCTTCTCCAGGTGTCACCTAGCACCTCAGTTTTTCTGGTTTGAGCATCCACAGTCCAAGCAGATGTGAACTTCCCCCATGTGTCTCCCACTTCATCTATACCCCCCAGTGGCTTCCAGCATCTAGGTCCCTCCTGGAGCTGGCCATCTCTCACTTCTCTGGTAGGGGAGGGAGCCAGTGAGCAAACTCTCTTGCCCATATCCTGTGGCAGGTGCCAGGCCAGAGGCAACTGCTGCTTTTGTCATCATCAAAATCTCAGGGACCTTTCTGTGCCAGCGTAATCTCCTCACTCTCAATTTTACAATGTCTTATAAATATTTGGCCTCCAGACTTCATATGATCTGACATTCTGTTCACTCTGTTCCTCAGAAGATTGACTACGGGTTCCAGCTGGGCACAGGGAGAACTGGCCTCCACTCACACGTAACTCACTGCCATCTTCTCAATCCTTCCATGTTAGTTTCAATAGTTGTCTTGTTTCTATAAGGGTAGCTTACAAAGTAAAAGCAACATAATATACAAAAACTACACAGTTTTGGAAGAATGGCAGGCTTCTGCCTTAGAGGCTGTTCCCTGCACAACACCAAAATAACAAATAAAACCAAAAAACCTACCACCCTCTGTCAGGACAGTCTGAACCTAGGCTTTGCACAGTGTTCCCACCCACAGAAAATGGGATCCATTGGGAAATTCAGGCAGTTGCAGCACAGTCATCTAGTCTTCCTTCTGGAAGAACATGCTGAAAGCACAACACAGAGATCTCCACCTCAGAAGCCAGGGAGTTCCAGCAAGACCCCGAAACTCCCAGTTAGAGAGAGCCAGTGCTCTTTTTTTCTCACTGGTTCTAGAAGCTCTCAGCTTATTGGAAAATCCCATCCTAGATGGCCTTCATTTTCTAAGCAAACTCTTCCTATAGCCGCTGTTTACTTCCCCAATGGTCTGAGTTCTCTTAATCAGATCTATCTGGATCAGGGGTGCATATATTTTCCAATTAGTGTTTTGAGTATTTTCAGGTACAATTCCACAAGTAGAAATGCTGGATCATTAGAAAATTTAATTTTTAACATTTTGAAGAAACTACCTAGAAATTTCTATGGTTGCTGCAGTAATTTACGTTCTCTACATAGTGCATAAGGTCCTGGCTGGTGAGGCTTAGTGGATTGAGCACCACCCTGTGGACCAAAGGCTTGCCGGTTTGATCTCCAGTCAGGGTACATGTGTGGGTTAATGACCATGACCATAGGAGGCAGCCATACATTGATCTTTCTCTCTTTCTCTTTTCTTTTCCCTGCTCCCTCTCCAAAATTAAGTAACTAAAAATCTTTTTAAAAAGCAGTGCATGAAGAAATTTACACAGTTCAATACTCCTGACCATAGAAAATAAGATATCTTTTGTAGTGGCATAGATGGGCATAGGGCTTATTATGCTAATTGAAATAAGACACAGACATAAAAAGACTATATATATTCAGTTACAAGCATAATATACTGAACAAAATAGATAAACAAACAAAATACAGAGTCACAGAAGCTAAATAGAGACTGACAGATGTCACAAGAGATGTCACAAGAGTTTGAAAACTCTTCAGAAATAATGAAAAAGTAGAAAGAAAAAATGCTCATAGATAAGAAAAATGTATGATGATCAAAGAAAGTAAGGGCTAGAATAGGGAAAAGTAAGTATTGATAGAAAAAGATGACTTTGGATAATGAAAACAAAATAATGTAAACTAATAATGTGTAATAAAATAGTACACTTTAAGCACATATTGTTTTTTATATCATATCAGCACTATAAATTCAATACACAATAAGTAAAAACTCCTCCACATGTTTCTCTGGTTCTTGTTCTGGAATTCAAACAGCAAACCCTGAGGTAAAATGGCTACCCCCCAAAATATATTGTCTTTCAAAAAGAAAACAAAACCCCTTGAACTCTTGAATGTAAGTGTCATCATCACTTGAAGTTAGAAATTGAAGTTAGAAATTCCCAAGGTCAATTCCTACAATTCTGCCACCTTTGTGAAAAGCAGGCATTTCCCTTGAATCCCACACTGTGCTTGTCAGGCTAATAACTTCTGATCAGCCACAGCCACCCCTAAGTCAGAGGAGCGCAAATCATCTGAGAAACCCAGGTATTGTGGACTCATGGAGGTCTTCCAGTACCCTAGGGGGTTATTTCCTTATTTGGGAAATAGAAACATGCCTTTCCATTTCTCAAGTGTGTCTTGAAAATGCTCTCTTATCTGGCACTTGGAGATAGAAGTCTGTATTATAGTGGTGCACTATGCAATGTTTCGCCATGTGCTTATCAACAAACTAAGACTCATCCTCAGTTCAGCATAGACAGTGCCTGAATCCACTAGGCCATATTGCCCCTTCAGTTAAACTTATTACCTCACTTTTGGGCCATAATTTGTGTATGTGTTGGGAAAATGTCCCCAGGTTGTTATATATTGTTATATATATATATAAATATAAGGTGAACAATTCTCATGGTTATTTGTGTTCTCCATATTTGCAAAGGGCAACATTGACAGGATCAAAATCTCTTCTCTTTCAGCCTCGAATACAGAGGGGAATTTTTCAATCTATATGTCCTTTATAGGTACTCCTTAACTGAATGTGAGTGCTACTTCCACTCTGTGCAATATACTTTTGGGAAATAAGATAAACCTAGAGAGGGAACTTCACTCTAAGAAAATTCTTAATTAGAAAGAGGATCTGTGCCACAGTAAATTTTTTGTATTTAGGTAACAGCCATCAGCAGACAGAGAAAATATTTGGATAGTTGCCTGTATATTGAATAAAATATTCAAGATAAAACAGAAAAAGTACCTTAAATTATGTGCCATAGAATAAATAAAGGAGGTATCATTAAAACTACAATTATGATGGAAGAGCTGGGCAATCGAGAGACAGTGGGCAGTGTGAGTGGTTATCATTCTAATCAAACAATGTTGAATCCACTTGTAGCTAGTTGATCACAATTGCTGTATTTTGCTATCAATTGCAAAAGACCACGTAAAAGCTGTAGAAAGAACAATCTCTAGATAAGAGTTTTGATATATTTCCCTCTGTCTGGCATCATGGGGTAAAGGATATAGAGCTGGATTCTTATTTTTTCTGATATGTGTGTCCTTCTGTCTTTATATTTCACATATGATTGAGGAAAGACAGCACTCAAGGTTCAGAGCAGAGCAGAGCAGAAGTGGCAACTTAGATGTTTTTGGCACAAGTTGTGGATCCTTTTGTCATTTCTGTTAAACAAAAGAAACCAAAGAAATGATGGTTCTTAGCATCTTTTATCATTTTTCTCCCTTTTATTTTTCCTGTAGGCTTCACTAATTTTTAGAAGCAACATTCCTTTTTTTCGTTGTTCTTGATTTGGGGGTTCTTTAGGAAATGACATGGTCAAGAATTCTGTCCAGGACATACAGGCTATGCAGTGAGATGATAAAACTTTTGAAACACTTCTCAACTGGAGCAACATTTAAAGAAGCTTCTAACTTCCAGTTTCTTTTCTGACACTCGGGGGGGCGGGGGGAAGAAAGTACATCCTTCCGTAGAAGCAGCACTCTGGCACCACAGTTCTGGCTTTGCAAGGCTCTGCACTTTGCATGCAATGGTGCTACAGGAGTCTCTGAGTTTTCAATGTAAATAGTAGATACTAGATAATTCTGCTGCCTTTTCACACAGGGACATTATGCAGTAACTGTAATGATCCTAGAAAAATTATTCTCATCCCCCTTTCTATAGAACCAGACAAAAGCATTTCTTAAAAAAACACACACAAGGGAAAATGAGACCTTAACACTAGAAATATTATCCATAAATAAGAAGATTCTTTAGTCTCTAGTGGACATGCTGGAGAGTTACCAAAATGTGAGATTTAAAGTGAGAAAGGCATTGCCCTGGCTGGTATAGCTCAGTGGATTGAGCGCAGGCCTGCGAACCAAAGGATCGCAGTTCGATTCCCAGTCAGGGCACATGCCTGAGTTGCAGGCCACTTGCCAGCAGGGGACACACGAGAGGCAACCACACACTGATATTTCTCTCCCTCTCTCCTTCCCTTCCCCTCTAAAGATAAAATAAATAAAATCTTAAAAAAATAAAATGAGAAAGTCATCCTTATTTGCACCTACATGAAGTTGAGTTTGTGTAAAGGGTGCAAGTCCATAGTGACAACAAAGGTTTAGTATGCTGAAATACAAATCTTGTGTTAAAGCAAGAGCAAAGCTGGTGGGTGTATCTGTCATATGAAAATTCTTTCAGCAAAACTTTTTTTATCTCTATGGGGTTAGTTGCCCTTTATTTCCTCAATAATTGTTGTCAAGCCCCAAGCCACACAGTTTTTCTGATAGCACTATTAGCACCAAACAATAGATATCCTCTCTAAGTTCTGAATGAGAAACCTAGTAGATTTCTTATGACAAACAGGAATTTCTCATGCTCTTAACAAAGGTTTTGTTGCTAGGCAATTTCCATGACTGTAGACAAAGCAAGGAAACAAGAACAGCTGAGAAATCTCTGGTTTTGTTGTGGACCTTTGGCACAATTCTTTTACGACAAACTATTAATACATGTATAAAATTCCTTGACTATCATAACTAGAAAATTCTCCCCATCCACTAAACTCAAATTATGCATTTAAAACTCAGTCTTTTTAATCTTGTGTCCATCTGTCCCTCCACACATGTTCTGAAATCCTATACATTTTGGGGTGAGCTTAAGATGTCAATTCTCTGGTAGTTCATGGTGATGTTGCATACAGTGGATCCATCCCTGGTTCACTGAGTGTGAAAATGACAATCGCTTGTCCCTAAGGAGGGTTCTCATATCCAGGGTCCATCAAAAGTGCCCCATATTGTCCATGGTACTGAGTTTCCATGTGGAACTATTTGAAAGACTAGCAATCTATTCACCTAATGATATTCAAAACCATTCAACATATCCTAATGCAAAGTTTTGCTATGTGATCATGGGACACCATCTGAACAAAAACTGACAGTTCTCACCTCCAGATTGTGTGAAGAGAATAAACCCACATCATCATGGTCTTTAATTTGCTTATATGAAAATGAGATAATAAATTCATCTAGTATAACACCAACCATGACAGGTTAGTTCTTTGATGTCTAGTTCTCCAGAAGATACAATTGGACCTGCTGTCTCTGTGCAGGTCCATGTATTTCTACTTGCACTTGGAAAGCCATTGGTCTATTTTTTCATAGGCCTCTTGACATTCTGAGTGTGGAAATGCCCATTGAAAGCAACCTGTCGTATATTCTGAGATGTCATCCTAGGAGTCCTATTTCTTTTCCTATACATGGAGCCAAATTAGGGATCTATGAAAGTGGCAATGAAGCTCTAGGCCAAATCAAATATTTGGGATGAATTTGGGTTAATTCCTCTTGTAAGAATGCATATGATACACCTGCTACCACCTGACATGTTGAGATTCATTTGGCATAACTCAGTGAAACAAGTGGACACAATCCTGGGCTTTAGTTTTAGTCAAAGTGTCAGTCACCTTAGACAGCATTGAAGTCTCTTTTCTCTATGTTAGAAATGGTACCCTCATAGCCTTCTGTGCATCTGGATGCATTTCCAAATGCTGACCCAAAAGATGGGTCACAAGTCCATGTACATAATTAATTGTTTTTGTATCCATAATAAACTCTTCATATGTCTACAGAACATGCTTTTACAAAGGGCATATAAGTGTATATGAAAAGGGCCTGGCATAACCCTGCGCTTAGTCTGAGACATTCTGGATGTAGGATCTCTTCTTATTTTTCCCATTGAAGCAGTTGACCTAGCCCTGCTGCCCTCCACCCTCACATTTATCATCACTGATCTGTGCCATACAGACAACTTATGGCCAGAATTTATGAAGTGAGCTCCTCACAGTTAGTTGTACAAAGACTGCTGAGAGCACCCTGTTGAGAACACCTCATTTACTATTAACAGGGTGTTTTTTTTTTACTCTCCTTAATCTTAACTGCTATACCATTGGGAGATATGAAGCACTGGTGAGGTAGAGAATTTCATATTCAAACGTGAACCTGCCCCTGATGAGGAACGAAAACCTAAAGTGGAGGACCTGTTGATTGTATTCTCATTTGTAAATGGCTGTGGAAACATGGGAAGGAGGTGGGCAGGGCTTGGGTGTTGGAGAGGCATTGGGGGGAGTCAGAAAACTGTACTTAAAACACAGTAGAAAAAATGATAGAAATTCTGTACCTATAGCCATTTACAGTATAATTCCTCTATGAAAATATGTATGCCTGTAAACAATAGTGAACTGTGAAGCATATTAAGTTTATTCCTAAGCCTTTAGAAAAAGAATAATAATAAATAATGATACAGGGTACAGCCAAAAGAGAGGGGGCCCAAAAATAGGGATTTGGAATGGGGCCCAGAACTCAGGGTGTCCAGGAAATATTAGAGGGAAATATAAGATATGCTCACCCCTTCCCCACAAGTATGAGTTGGGGGAAGGGACACATGGAGCAGGGACATGCAGAGCTGTTTTGTACAGCCAGAGCTTTGCAGCTAATCCATAACAAGGTCATTTAACATGTCTATAGCTTTTGACTGGTGTCTTAGATGTGTTAAATAGCTGTGGCCATGCTCTGAACCAGGGGGATGGAAAAGACTCCTCCTGAGGTGTAACTGGAGGACAGGAACCCCAGGTTATGGCACCTGCATGGGAGCTTGGAGAAGATTGGCTCCAGAACATGGGGACACGCCTCCCCTGACTCATGATGGCAGCCCAGTAAACTTGGAATAATACGGGAATGCTGGCAAGTATAACTGATTGTAGGAGGAGTCAGAATTGGGGGTACAGAGGAGGATTGGCATGGGGATTTAAACTGAGACACAGCAGCCATTGAGAGGGATTCCATGTGGATTCACCAGAGTGCACACCCTCACAGCATTGGTGAAGAGGGAGAGCCACGTGGCTTTGGCAGAGTGGAGACCCTTTCACAGCTTTGCCAGGAAGAGCCATGAGGTTTTGCCAGGGTGTGGAGCCCTTCCCTGCAAATGTGGTAGAAGAGGACCATGTGGCTTTGGGGTGCTCCCTTTGGCTGTGTAGCCTGGGAAGCAAGACTTTGCCTGGAAGAAGGGGGAAAGGACTCTTGCCAGTAGACCATGAGAAGGTGCTACAATGGCTTTGGATTAATTAGAAATCCTGCCTGGATGACGACACAGCGGATGGTGTCAGGAGCCTGGATCCCAGACCTTTGCTTCTTTTCCTGAGTTACGGTACCCTGAATTGGGGCAGAGGGAGATAGGAAACACTGTGGGCATCTATGGGTATCCTAAAGGACTTTGATATTTTAATTAAGATGTTAGGTCGCTACTTTAACTCTGCATAGCAATAAGTAAACATTTCCTTTCCTTTTCACAAATCTCTGGCTTTGAGAGACATCTTTCCATAAGGTGGCAGACATAAGGAATCTTGGCCCCTGTGGCCTCTGTGTTCTGTAACAATAAGACCATGAAAATAAAAAGGAACATGATTGAGAAATACCTCAAAGGTCATTTTTTAACATTTTTGGTAAAATGTATGGGTGTAGCATTATGTATAAAATTTAAAATATTTCAAGTGTATAATGCTATATAATAAGGCATATGTATATTGTCTTGTGCCCACCACACCAAGTGAAGTCACCTAATGTTTCCCATCAAAGTTAAATGTGGTATGAGCTGTTTTTTAAAGTAATGTTATTTTACTTTTTTACCTTATTAACTTTCTTTATTGTTATTCAAGTACCGTTCTTATTTTTTAAATACTGTATTGTCAGCCATTTAATAACTCCCATGTTCAGGAGGCCAAATTGGTTTGAGTGTTGCACTGAAAGATTTTGAGTTTAATTGGTCCGGATGCATACATATGTTGCAGGTTTGATCTCCACTCAAGGTGCACAGGAAAGACAACTGATCAGTGTTTCTCATAACAATATTTCTCTTCAACTCTCTCTCTCTCTTTCTCTCTTTTTTTTAAATATTTTATTTCTTTACTTTTAGAGAGAGGGGAAGGGAAGGAGAAAGAGAGGAAGAGAAACATCAATGTGTGGTTGCCTCTCACATGGCCCCCCTGGGGACCCAGCCCACAACCCAGGCATGTGCCCTGACTGGGAATCAAACCGCGACCCTTTGATTCACAGCCCGCGCTCAATCCACTGAGCTACACCAGCCAGGGCTCTTTCTCTCTTTTTAATGAGTTTTATTCCAGGTATTATGATCCCTTCTACTTTGTTATTCTTTCTCAAAATTGTTGCAGCTATTTGGAGTCATTTATGTTTCCATATAAATTTCTGAAATGTTTTATCTATTTCTGTGAAATATGTCATTGGTACTTTAATAGAGATTGCATTGAATGTCTAAATCACTTTGGGTAGAATGGACATTTTGATTATGTTAATTCTTCCAATGCATGAATATGGTACATGCTTCCCTTTGTTTATGTCTTCCGTAATTTCTTTCTTTGGTGTTCTGTAGTTTTCTGAGTACAGGTTTTTTTTACCTCCTTGGTTAGCTTTATTCCTAGGAACTTTATTTTTCTGGCTGCTGTATCAAATGGCTGTTTTATCCTGATTTCTGTTTCTGGTATTTCATTGTTGGTGTACAAAAATGCCTTAGATTTCTGAATATTGACTTTGTATCCTGCAGTTTTGCCAGATTCATTGATTAAGTCAAGTAGTTTTTCGGTGGAGTTTACATAATTTTCTATGTATACTGTCATGTCATCTGCAAAAATGACAGTTTTACTTCCTCCTTTCCAATCTGGATGCCTTTTATTTCTTTTTTCTTATCTGATTGTTGTGGCTAGGACATCCAATACTATGTTGAGTAAGAGTAGTGAAAGTGGGCATCCTCGTCTTGTTCCTGAACTTAGTGGGAAAGCTCTTAACTATTTGCCCATTGAGTATGATGTTGGCTGTAGGACTCTAATATACGGCCTTTATTTTATTTAGGAATGTTCCCCCTCTATCCACAGAGTGTTTTTATCATAAATGGGTGCTGTACATTATCAAAAGTTTTTTCCACATCTATTGATATAATCATGTGATTTTTGTCTTTTACTTTATGTGATGTATTACATTTATTGATGTGTGAATATTGTTCCATCCTTGCATCCATGGGATGAATGCCACTTGATCATTTTGTATCATCCTTCTATTGTATTGCTGGATGTGGTTTGCCAATATTTTGTTGAGGATTTTAGTGTCTATGTTCATAAGCGATATTGGCCTGGAGTTTTCTTCATTTGTTATGTCTTTATCTACTTTTTGGATTAGGATTTTGCCCCTTCGTAAAAAGAGTTTGGGAGTCTTCCATGTTCTTCAAATTTTTAGAACAATATCTGAAGGATGGGGGTAGCTCTTCCTTAAATGCTTTGTAAGATTCTCTTCTGGCCAAGATGGAGGCGTAGGTGGACACACTATGCCTCCTCTCACAACCAAAATTAAGAACAACAAAGGTTTAGAACCAAGAAAACAGCAAGAACTGATAGAAAATTGAACTGTATGGAAGTTCAGCAACCATTCATCCATACTGGTAAGAGGGGTGGAGTCACGGCAGAAAAAAGTGGAGGTGCAGACCCAGGCATAATGAAAAGAGCAGCAGCTGGCAGATTCCAGGTGCACAGGCGGTGGCTAGTGGACCTCAGGCATGGAGTGGCAACAGTGCAGACCCAGTGAGGCTGTGCAGTGCGGCTGGCTGGCCAGGTGGTCCCACAATCAGGCACAGATAATCCAGGTGAAGGGGAAGCGGTGGAAGGAACTGGAATCCAAGAGAGGGGAGCAAGTGCCATTGTTCCCTCTTGGAACCTGCCCCCACATACAGCATCACAACCCAGAAACTCAGCTGCCCCGCCCTGGGGATCACCTAAGGCTCCATCCCTCACTATGTAACAGCCTCGACCAGAACAGAAAAAAAATGGCTCAAACCTGAGAACAAATCAAATCCCTAGAGCCAATTCATCTAAGCGACCAAGAGACAGCCAACATATCAGATGCACACTTCAAACCCCTGGTGATCAGGATGCTCACAGAATTGGTGGATTTTGCTCACAAATTAAATGAAAAAAATGAAGGCTACAATAAGTGAAATGAAGGAAAACGCACAGGGAACCAATAGAGATGGGAGGAAAACTGAGACTCAATGGAGTGGACCAGAAGGAAGAAAGAAACAACCAAACAGAAAACAAGGAAGAAAGAAACAAGAATTCAAAACAATGAGGAGAGGCTTAGGAACCTCCAGGACATCTTTAAACATCACAACATCTGAATTATAGGGGTACCAGAAGGGGAAGAAGAAGAGCAACAAGTAGAAAAGTTATTTGAACAAATAATAAAGGAGAACTTTCCCTATCTGGCAAAGGAAATAGACTATGAGGAGGTTCAGGAAGCTCAGAGAGTCCCAAAGAAGTTGGACCCAAGGAGGAACACACCAAGGCACATCATCATTACATTACCCAAGATTAAAATGAAGGAGAGAATTCTAGAAGCAGCAAGGGATAAGGGGACAGTCACCTACAAAGTAGTTCCCATCAGACTGTCAGCTGATTTCTCAAAAGAAACCTTACAGGCAAGAAGCGTCTGGAAAGAATTATTTGAAATATTGAAAGGCAAGGATCTACATCTAAGATTGCTCTATCCAGTAAAGCTTTCAGTTAGAATGGAAGGGCAGATAAAGTGCTTCTCAGATAAGGTCAAATCAAAGGAGTTCATCATCACCAAGGGATTTACCTAAGAAAAAGAAGATAAAAAATACAACAGTAAAAAGACAGCAAACTCAGAGATATTAGCAACCACAGCTAAAACAAAAGCAAACTAGCAAACAGCTAGAACATGAACAGAAACACAGAAATGTAGATCACATGGAGGGTTAGCAACAGGTGAGTGGGAAGTGGAGAGGGGGGAATGGTACAGAGTATAAGTAGCATAGACGGTAGGTAGAAAATAGACAGGGGGGTGCAAGACTACTGTGGGAAATGTAGAAGCTAAAGAACTTATGACACATGGATGTGAACTAAAGGAGGAAATATGGGTGGGAGGGGCTGTGCAGGGTGGAGGGGAATGATGGGGAAGAAATGGGACAACTGTAATAGCATAATCAATAAAATGTATTTTAAAAATGCTTTGTAGGATTCTCCTGTGAAACCATCTGCTTCAGGGCTTTTGTGTTTTGGAAGCTTTTTGATTACTGCTTCAATTTCATCAGCTGTTATTGGTCTGTTCAAGATTTCTGCTTCTTTTTCATTCAGTTTTGGAAGATTATGTTTTTGTAGAAATTTGACCATTTCACCCAAGTTTTCAAATTTCTTGGCATGTAGTTCTTTGTAGTAATTTCTTACAGTCTTTTGTATTTCTGCCATATCAATTGTAATCTCTCCTATTTCATTTCTCATTGTGTTTATTTGGGTCCTTTCTCTTTTTTCAATGAGTCTGCTTAAAGGCTTGTCAATTTTGTTTATCTTTCAAAGAACCATCTCCGGCATTAATTGATCTTAGAATTGTGTGTTTAGTTCTTATGTCATTTAATTCTGCTCTGATCTTGGTTATTTCATTCTTTCTACTTCCTCTGGGCTGTGATTGTGTTATTCCTTGAGTTCTTGTAGTCATAGGGTTAGGTTGTTTATTTGAAATGTTTCTCTTTTTTAAGTAGGCCTGTATCCCTAAAAACATCTATCACAGGTCTACCTTCATTGTGCCCCATAACTTTTGGATTGTTGTAAGTTAATTTTCATTTGTTTCCAGAAATTTTCTGATTTCTTCCCTAATTTCTTTCTTGACCCATTCATTTTTTAATAGCATTGCTCTTCAATCTGCATGAGTTTGAGTGTTTTGGGATTTTTCTCCTTGAGGTTGGTTTCTAGTTTCAGTCCCTTGTGGTCAGAGAAAATGCTTGATATGATTTTAATTTTTTTGAATTTGTTGAGACCTCTTTTGTATTATATCATATGGTCTGTCTTTGAAAATGTTCCATGTACATTTGAAAAGAATGTGTATTTTGCTTCTTTAGGATGAAAGGCTTTATATATATATATATATATCAGTTAACTCCATATGATCTAGGGCATCGTTCAATTCCACAGTATCTTTGTTGATATTTTGTTTGGAGTATCTATCCATTTTTGACAGTGGGGTGCGAAGTGCCCTACTATAATTGTCATTTTTTCATTCCTGTGTACCTCTCTCTCTCTGTCTCTCACTGTTTTTCTTCCTTTTCTTAAGGCAGTGTCTTTAGCATATTCTGCAGAGTTGGTTAGGTGGAGGTGTATTCTTTTAGAGTTCTTTTGTCTGGGAAGCTCCTCATTTGACCTTCCATTTCAATTGAGAGCCTTACTGGATAAACTAGTCTTGGTTGCAGGCCTTTGGGTTTCATTACTTGGACTATTTCTTGCATTCTCTTTTGGCTTGGAACATTTCCATTGAGAATTGAGCTGCTAGTCTTATTGGGGCTCCCTTGTATGTTACTTTCTGTTTCTTCCTTGCTGCCTTTATGATTCTCTCTTTGTCTTGGAATTTTCCATTTTAATTATGATGTGTCTTGAAGTAGGCCTCTTTGTGTTCTTGATTGGAACTCTCTGTCTTTCCTTGATTTGTGTGATGTTTTCTCTCAACAAATTATGGAAGTTTCTAATCATTACTTCTTCAAACAGGTTTTCTATCCCTTGTTGTTGTTCTTCTTTTTCTGGTATCCCTATTACACAGATGTTATTATGTTTCATGTTGTCATGCATTTCTCTGATCTCCTCCTCATTCTTTCTCAGCCTCTTTTCCTTTTCTTGCTGTTTGTGTGTGTGTTTTTTTGTAACATTATTTGCTGCCTTGCTGCTCTGATCCTCTCCTTCATGTAGCCTGCTTTTGATTCCTTCTCCTGTGTTCTTTGTGTCAGATACAGTACTCTTCATTTTCTCTTGGCCCTTGTTGATAGTTTCTATTTCCTCTTTTATGTTGAGAGAGTTTGCAGTGATTTCATTGTAGTTTCCCTGTAGTTTTTGGTAGTTCTCTGTGAGGTCATTGAGCTTCCTTGTAACCATTGCTTTGAACTCAATCTCTGATAGTTGACTTGACTCTGTTTCCTTTAGCATTCTTTCTGAGGCTTCCTCCTTTCCTTTCATTTGGAGTGTTTCTTTGTCTTCCGGTTGTTTGTGAGACTCTTCTTGTTATCCTCTGCTTCTTAAATTGATCTGTTCTGACTCCCTGGGTTTCTGGTGTGAACTTCTATGCTAGAAAACCTGTGACATTCAGTAGTGAAGTCTCCTTGATCTCCTGAGCTAGCTTGTCTTGGGCTGTCATTTCTGTTGGTTCTTTGTACTTCTTTGTGTTTTGATTGTTGTTGGGTCTTTCTTTGGAGGGTCCTTCCCTCCAGCTGGTTAACTGAGGGTTACTATGTCCACCACATCTTGTATTCTGCTTTGCAACTGTGGACCTGCTTTGCAAGGTTGTGTTTAAGCTGATTCTTCTGTGTGAATGAGGTTTTGAATCTTCTCTCTCACTCTTTTTCAGTTGTTTGTTCTTGGTAATTTCTCCACTATTTCCATATCTCTCCTTGGTTGAGGTTACTGTGACTTCCACTCCCTGCTTCACCTTCTTCCATTGTTATCTATTGGTGGATTTTCGTTGGTGGGTTGCCTCTTCCAACAGGTAATTTTGTGTTCACAGCTCCCACCTACACTTTTTTTCTGATCAGTTGGAGTGGGAAAGCAAAATGGTTTAAGACATCACGAGTGTAACTTATGGTATTTAAATTATGAACCCGTAAAGAAGAGATAGGAGATCCTTTGGATATGTATAGTATTAACCATGATATTTCACCCAACTAGCCACTTTTTAGAAAAGTGGGGAAAAGGTGGGGAAAAGGTAGACTCTTGTTACAGGTGGAGAAGGAGTGTGACTTAGATCTAGAGAGCAGTGAGCTTGTGGGAGGTCAGATGATGAGGTAAAGTGAGAGTAAAGGATACAATATAAGTGCAATATGCAAGAGAATAGAGTTGACCACCACAGTAATAAAGTTCCTGAAGCAGCAAAGTGAGCTAAGATCTGGGACAGTTGCTGTGTTTTATTTACAATTCAATGGAGGAGCAATTATTTACAATAGTAATGGAGCAATGATCATATGACAGAATCTATGTGATCTGAATAACAAGAATAGGAAGTAAAGGACCTAGAGTACTGTGCTTTCAGAACACAAGTGAAGAGAAAGTCAGAAAATTAAAATTACACTTTGAAAGAGAGAAGGGAAACTTGTCAAACAATGCAATTTAACAAATCAAGCAAAGAAGACTAAACAGAAAAAAGGAGGAATACAAAAATACAAATAAAATAAAAGATTGAGAATAATGAAGAAATAACCATAATACAAATATACAGTAACTTACAAGTTCTCTGGAGTAGTAAAGTGAAATTTGTCTCACTGTGTCAGTTGTTGGGATGACCCCTCTTTGGATCTAACTCTTGCTTTTTCACAGCTCCAGGTTTTATTCTCACTTTGGGGAATAAAAAAAAAAGGAAGGAAGAAGAAATGAAAAAGGAAATGATAGAAGGAAGGAAGAAAGAATAAAAAAAGGAAAGGTAGAAGGAATTTTAACAAAAAATTTCAAAAGAGCATTCTGCTGGTACTCCTGGCTGCAGCAGGCTGAAGGGGAAAGGGTTTTGCTTTTCTCCTTTCCTGAGCTACACTCTTCCCAGTTTTCCAGGCTTCAGCCCAGTTCCCCAGTTCCCTACCTGTCCCCCAGTCCCCTTCTGTGCCAAGCCTTCACCTTGAGTCACCACTTGTGCTGTCCTTGAGGTGCACCAGTTAGGGGCAACTCACACATCACCTTCTCACTCTTTGCTGTCCTAGATGCTAGAGACTCTCAGAGCCCCTTTCAGGGTAGTTCAGCACCCTCACTGACTTAAGTCTTTCTGGGTATTGCTGACTCCCTGGGCTCTGCAGCTCTTCTCCTAGGGGACATCTCTGCCTTCCTCTTAGAGAGGCAGTTGGCCTTACAGGGCATTGGAAGCAGGAACCAGGTGGGAGGTACTACCGAACTTTGGGTCAGGTCTGCTCCATTCTTGGGCTGTGGGCCTGAGTGCTGAGCCTCCACTGCTAGGGTGGAAGGGGCAGCCACTGGGCTGTGTGCTCAAGAAAGTGCAGTTCTGGGGTCTGTGAGTGTGAGTGATCAGCCTCCACTGCTTGGTTGGGATGGGCAGCCGCCAGGCTGTGGGATACATTGTGCATGTTCCCCAGGTTTCTGGTGCAAGCACATGACCAGGAGGGGGCAGGTGTGCAGAAGGCCGGGGGCGGCTGCTGCAGAGAATTCCACAAACAGCTACTGAATGCCTCTTTTTCTCATCTTCTTTTTGAAAAATTCCTCCTATTCAAGTCTGCTTCTCCAAACAATTGCATGGCTTCTCACATAACCTAAATATCCAACCAGATGAGGAGCTGAAAGAGTCAGGGTCTCTCACTGCCACCATCCACAGTCTCAGTGGGTGCACACCACCCCTCTATATTTGTCACTTTGTGCTTATCACCCCCCACCCCATGACTTCAAACATCCAGGTCCCTCCTGGTACTGCTCAAACCCTGTTTGTCAGGACAGTGAGCCAGTGACTTGGCTCTCTCCCAAGAATATTGTGGCAAACCCACAGGGCACCAGGCCTGGGGCAAGAGCCTGCGCCCCCCCATCCCTGCACTGGTCCCAGGGACCTTATTGTCCTGATGCATTCTCCTTACTGTCTGATTTTTCAATATCCTCTACAATGTTTGGTCTCCAGCCTTCATATATGCTGGGATACTGTTGGCTGTTCACTCTGTTCCTCAGAAGATCAAGTAGGTATTTCATCCATGCACAGAAGGAAGAGGACTCCACTCCCACCTAACTTGCTGCCATCTTCACCACAGTCACCTTAATGTTTTACAATGTTGAAGCAGATATGTATTTTTTGTTTAATTGGTACATAATTACAATGTATAATTCTTTGAACTAATTGATAAGTTCTTATTTTTAAGATTTTATTAATTTTTTATTTATTTAATTTTTAGAGAGGGAAGGGCGATAGAAACAGAGGGAGAGAACATCAATGTGTGTGTGCCTCTTGTGGTTCCCCTACTGGGGATCTGGCCCCAACCCAGCCTTGTGCCCTGACTGGTAATTGAACCAACAGCCCTTTGGTTCACAGGCTGGTACTCAATCCACTGAGCCCCACCAGCCATGGCATACTGAAAAATACTGTTTGCTATTATTCTGTTCAGAATGGTGGCACCTGTGTTTGTTAGGAATGTTTTACCTTTCCCTTTGTTTGTCTTTCTTTGGTTTTCGTATCAGACTAGTGCTGGCCTCATAATATGGATTCGGAAGTGTTATTCTATGGTTTTTTTAATAATTTGAAGAGAAAATGTACTAATTATTATTTAAATATTTCATAGGCTTCACCTGCAAGTCATGTGGTCCTGGTATTTTGAGCTTTGCTGGGAGTTTTTATTACTGCTTCAATTTCTTGCTAGAAATCAGTCTATAGAGATTGTTTCTAGTTGAGCTTTGGGAGGCTGCATGCTTTTCTGAAAAATCTATTTCATCTAGATTGTTAAATATGTTGGTAAGTAATGGTTTGTAATATTTTTTAAACCTGTGGCATCAGATGAGATTTTCATTTTCATTTTTTTATTTTATTCATTTTTGTTCTGCTTTGATGGCTCTTACTATTGGGTTGTCCATTCTATTTATTTTCCAATAAATCAGGCTTCATTTTATTAGTCGATATCGTCTATTTTTGTTTTACTCATTTGTACTCAGATCTTTCTTATAAATTTTCTTCTACTTATGTGTTTGAGTCTTTTTATATGTCTCATTTCTTCAGGCATAAATTTAACATATTTTTTGCATTATTTCCCAACTCTTTTTGTAGTCTTATATACCTATACTCTTTTAACATTTAACTGCTTTATCATACTAAATTTTGTTAGGTTGTTTTTATAATTGTGTGAGCCTCAAGGTAGATTTAGTTTTCTCTTTCTTTTCCTCTTTGATCTATTAATTCTTTAGAAGCATGTTGTTTCAACAACATCAAATTATCCATACCACCCAAAGCAACTTACACATTCAATGCAATCTCTGGTAAAATACCAATGACATAATTCACGGATATAGAATAAACATTTCAAAAATGTATTTGGAACCATAAATGACCCTGAAAGCCTGCAGCAATTTTGAGAAAGAAGAACAAAGTAGGAGGGATCACAATGCCTGGCATCAAACTATTTTACAAAGCCATAGTAATCAAAACACTCTGGTACTGTCATAAGAACAGACACACAGATCAATGGATCAGAATAGAGAGGCCAGAAATAAGCCCAAGTCTCTATGGTCAATTAATATTCACCAAAGGGGGCAGAAACTTAAAATGGAGTGGAAATAACTTCTTCAATTGATGGTGTTTTGATATCTGCACCACTGCAAGCAAAAAATTGAAACTCGACCAACTTACACCATACACAAAAATAAACTCCATATGGTTAAAAGACTTAAATGAGTTACAACATCATAAAGGTCCTAGAGAATACCATAGGCAGGAAAATCTCAGATATTCCACCCAGCAATATTTTCACCAATATGTTCCCTAGAGCCAGGTCCAGAAAGGAAAGAATGAACAAATGGGGCTTCATCAGAATCAAATCTTCTGCATGGATAAACAAAGCATCAGCAAAGTGAAAAGGAAACCAACCATGTTTGAAAATGTATTTACCAAGGATACCTCAAACAAGATTTTGATCTCCAAAGTTTATTTTCATCTATTTTTTTATTTTTTTGTTTTTTTAATTATTTTATTGCTGTTCAAGCACACATGTCAACATTTACCTCCCAGCACTCCCCACCCCAGCCATCCTCACCTCCCTCCCATGATTCCATTCCCTTTTGGTTTTGTACATGTGTCCTTTATTGTTTTTTCCTGAATTCCTTCCCTCCATCCCCCCCATTATGCCCTGCCACCTCCTCTCTGGTTAGTATCAGATTCTTCTTCATTTCAATGTCTCTAGTTATAGTTTGCTTGCTGGGTTTTTTTAATTAGGTTCCACATAAATATTTTCATCTTTTTAAAAGCACTTTATTTATTTTGGAGGGGTGGGAAGGTAGGGAGAAAAATGGAGAGAAATATTTATTTGAACTCACTGACATTCTCCAAACAGGGCCGTGGCCTGCAACTCAGGCATGAGCCCTGACTGGAATGGAACCAGAGACATTTAGGTTCACAAGATGATGTATAACATGCTGGGACACATCAATCATGGCTCTACTTGTTTTCATCTTTCTCCTAACTTCTGATGCTCTCAATTAATCTGTGTCCTTCTCTTCTCTATCTTTTTGTAGGGTAGAGATTCTGGAGGGATTTATTCTGTATGGGCCAAGGTGCTGCCAAATATTTTATGATGTGGAAGGAAGCTAAAAATAAATTCTTTCACTTAAAATGTCTATAAATTATGAACTTCAGAGGCCCAGTGTGAATGAATGCACTGTGAATGTTGGGGACTAGCTTTCAAAATATTTATATGTGGTGTGGATTTTGAGATGCTGTAAGCTGTGGATGTGGCCTTTGAGATGTATCAAAGGTGTGTCCTTTATGAGGTACTTAGTGAAAAGCATTTGATTTGATATATTTTATCCTGCTCTATCTGATAAGTATTGCATGGGATTTGTTAGGCTTCAAAGGTTGGAAGCATTCAGAAAGAGGCATTGGGACTTCTAAAGAGAGAGATATCCTGTGTGAAGAGCTACAAGGAGTTGAAGTTTAAAAATAGATCCAGTTTTAGAGAACCTGAAGTAAGGGTCACTGATGTGTCTTGCTTGGGCATCTTCTTGGTATGTCTCACCTGAGGAAGCTGAGTCTTCACTAAGAATCAAGGGGAGCCAATACTGGTGTTTTTGCACACTGGTGTGTTCAGATTCTGGTCTTCTGACAAAAAAAAGAGTTGCATGAAAAATTTATAGAAACAGGGCTGGTAAGGATCAAATGAACAAGGCTCTTGTTAGTTGGAAGTTAAGCATGCCCAGGGGAGAATGTTACATGTTGGAAGGTAGGCCAACATGGGTGAGAGTGGATTCAGATGGAAGACAGGGAAAAGTATGCAGGGCTGGAGTACTTGAGCCAAGGTAAATGGTGTGTGGACTTGTTGTCAGTTTGAAAGCAAAGACATGTGAGCAGACATTTGTCCAGATTGGGCAAATCAGTTTGAAGGCAGGGAGAGGTATGGTGCTGCCATCAGTTTGAGGAAATGGAATTTGGACAGGGCTAGAATGAATCAGAAATAAATGTAAGGTGTATGGAATTTCCATCTGTTGAAATTTTGGGAGAGATGGAAGGACTGACATTAGTTTATTTTTTTTCTTATAAATGCTGTTACACATTTGTCCAGATTTTATTTTGGGTATATAGAACTTTCTGATTTTTGAAGACCACTTATTGAAGAGACTTTCTAAAATTGTTGCCACTTTGTTTTATTTCCTTTAACCAATGGTGTTTTGCTTTTGCATGATCACTATAAACTCTACTATCTTCAACATGTGCCTGTGGAGAACATGGAACTTGACTTTGAGAAGTTCTGACCTAAATAGTCCATCCTACAGACACTAGTTAGGGCCCCTTTCTGAGAGCCTCTTCTCTTTTCTAGCTTTCTCCTTGATCTTTTTAAACATCCTTTCTGTACCCTTTGAGCGATGGCTGTGGAAATAGATTGTTTCTGTGATCTGGTTCAATCCCTCTGACATTCAAGCCACTTGTTGGGAGCCACCTGTAAGCTGCTTGTATTTCTCTTTCCTACAGAGCCTCAAAGTTGGTTATTTGTCAATTGTGATGGAGGAGGATAAATTTCAGTGTGGTAATGCCACTGGGGGGATAATGCAGGTGGTGTGGGGCATCAGGGATCAGCCTGTTTTCTGCAGATTGGACCTGCAGGACTATTGAGAGAGGCTCCCTGCATCTGCAAGGACACCTGAAAGAGATGAACTGCACTAGCTCCTGCTACCCCTTCTACCAATGGGAACCAAAGACCAAATGGTGATGCTGCCTGTCAACAGCAGATGTTGATGCCTGGAGTCTGCTCCAGAGGTGCCTACTGACTCTGGTATATGGGGTGGATGGACAGGGTGGCACACACCTGGATGCCTTTGCTCCTGGGGTCCTTTCCTTCCTTGGCAGGGCCTCTGAAATATTTAAGTCCTGATCTGAAGATGTTAAGAGAAAGGCCAGCCTCTGCCTACATGGATTCTGGCTGCTGTCTGACTCCCCTGTGTGTGTGTGGTCCTGGGTGCTTGTCACCAAATTACACTTTCTTGACAAGTCAAATTCCAGAGGTCAGGACAGCCATGGACTCTGCAAAGAGGCACTCAGAGGACAAGTCAGTTTGAACATGGGTAAGTCTGGGTCCCAGCCAATGGGTTCAAATTTTTTACACTCTTTTCTCCAAAATCCCCAATTTGTGGAGGGCAGTGAGCTGTCCTGTGGGTGAGGAAGTCTGAACGCTGTTCTTGTTTTGCCTGCTGTCTTGTCCACTTCTTCCTATTCCCAAACCCTACCTAGCTGACCAGTTGAGCACCTGTCCATGCCTGGTCCTCAAGCACCATGACCTATGGCTTTTTGCTTTACAATGAGCATCACTAGCTGCCTGGATGACTGTTTACCTGGGAGCTGAAGTTGACAAATTCAGCAGTCCTGGAGTTAGACTGGTGCACACAGAAACAGTGATGAAAAACTGACACTTTAGTCCCATACTTGCCAAGTTGCTCACTTAAAAATACTGCACATAGGATTGTTAAGCTTTATTCAAGTGGACAGGGATGGAAGGCAGACACATAAATGTTATGTAATACTTTCTGTTTTTTTTGCAAATATGGCTGGTATACAACAGCCTGTTACTTGCAGTTGTACAATACAGTAATTCGACATTTACCTTGCCTATATTGCAATCAGCACACAATATCTGTTCAGTGGTCTCCATGCATAATTATGACTAAGGTATTAAAATTATACCTCTCTTTTTTAAAAAACAGTAAACACATAACCATGTATCCTATCATCATTGCAATGATTACCATTACTGTTACTGCATATTGTTTATGGATGCTTCACAGTGGCATCTGCTACTACAACACAAAGCAACTCCAGTCAACTTTCTCTGCCCACAAAGGGTACCCAGTTGGCCCCTTCCTTTGAGGAAATTTCTACATTGGCACAGAACCAGTTGCCCCAGGTGACAACCCTGTTTGTCTATTCAAGTTCACCAAATGCCTTGTGTTCCCCCTGTGGAAGCACAGGGGAGGAGTCATTCTTGGCATAGTGAACATCCCAGACCCAGGGGTTTGGGAACAGAAAAGGAAGAAAGGACAGAAAGGAGACAAAGCAAGGAAGAGAGAGGAAGAGAGAGAATAAAGTTTCCAAAGTCCTCTTCTGCTGCCATGATACTACAAGACACCTAGCTGCCGAGTGACTTGCCGTATTTCCAACTTGGGGGGCTCATATGGAGCACAATAGTCAGTTCCCAGCAGACTGGTGGTCACTTTTATAGCCTTCAGAGGGAAAAGGTCAACCACATGGCTGAGTTGAGAGTGACAGGAGATATGGAGGGCTGATGGAGGCAAGCAGGAAAGGGTATAGGGAATGAGAGGAATGGGAGCACACTATGTGCAGTGGAGAGTGGAAGGCAGTCTAGAGGTTCATGGTAAGTATTCATAACAGCCATTGCAACTGTTTTCATTTATTCATACCCTTTATAAATAACACATAGAATATCTCAAATATCAATTTCTTTCATGTACATATGAAATGATGCCACAACACTTTCAGAATATTGATGCCTGGTGATGCAGAAATGTAAATATGTGATTATTTCCCACTCCTCCCCCTGCCTTCATTTTTGTTTCCTGCAAAATTCCAGTGGCAATGTACTGGCTGAACCTTGTTTAACTCTACAGCTTATTTTTTCTTAGGTTCTGGGAACAGAAGATTTAAAAAAACAACAAAGCACTCAGTATAGTACCCATTTCTAGTGTCATTAAGTATGTAGCTTCTGTGATGTTCTCACTCTACCTCCATTCTCACCTTCACCCTTACCCTTTCCCAACCCATCCTGTCCCATCTCACACCACACCACCATCACCAACACCACCCCTCTCCCAGTCCCATCTCCAGGCCACCCAAACTGCTGTCTCACTCTAGGGTTTCACTCTTCTGGCTATGACATAGGAATGGAATCATGCTATGTCTTCTTTGATGACTGGGCTCATTTCATGTAGCACAAGGTTTACTACATTTAGAGTCCCCACGTTTGTGCCTGTATTAGTGATTTGTTTCTTTTTATGACTTCAAATTTTCCCATCCTGACTTTCATTAAAAAAATTGATGATGGATTTTTCCATTTGCTGCCAAATCTGAGGCCCCACTCTGCCTTTGAGAAAATACGAGTCAAACAACCTGATTATAGAAAAAAGAAGAGAAAAGCATACAAATATCAATCCGCTGCTTGTGGTCCTGCAGGCAAGCACTGAGAACCCTCTAATGTCTGGGTGAACCACATTCCCTTTATGATATGAGGCTTGATCTGCCTCTGACAGGGAGGAAAATAACCTGGTGAATATTACTTGTCCCCAATTTGGAGACAGAATGCAGGAACAACATACACAATAACATGTGATTTTTGAAATAAAGATATGGCTTGTTCTTTGTTTTACTTTAAACTGAATCATGACTCTCTTTATTTGGGTATTCCAGACTTAGAAAAGGGACAACTACTTCAAGATTTCAGGAAGGCAACCCATTTGGCACAGGAATCTGAAAGACTCATGAAAAAACATGTCAGTTTTGATGTTAAATACCTGACACATGACTCAAAGGAACATTGAAAAGGGTACACATAAGAACCATGGGATACAATGGTAGAGATTCCACCTGTATAATTTTTTTTTGACGCAGAAAACCATAGCCCAACTAAGTCAAGCATGTACAGCCTAGTACGTGATTTGGGACAAACAGTTTTGTAAAAGTCAAAACAAATATAAAACTAAAGATGCACTTTCTGTCACCCAGTACATTTTGCTTGGATAAAATAGAAAGGAATTCTTTGATTCCTTCCAAATTACTAGTGAATCAACTCTCTCCCACCAAGCTGTCCATGAGGAAACAAATTTTGTAGTGTTTTTAAGCCCAGGACAATGGACTCATTTCAGAAAAGATGAAAGAAATGGTGTCATATTATATACGTACTTTTTTTCACCGTTTTGTAGAAGAATCAGTCAGAAATATCAATTCCAAAGAGCGTGTGAGAGAGACTGAGCTACTGAGATGATTTTCCATCAGCCAGAGTGAACACTATCATACACAATTTGAAGTTTGAAGGATAATAAGCTACGAAGGTAAACTTTTCTCCCATATATTTTTTCAAGCACAAAAGTGAAGCCCAACTAAGACAAAATTGTACACCCTATGATGTGATTTGGAACAAACAGACTTGTGAATATCATAGTGAATATCCAATTTAAGATCCACTTTATGTTACCCAGTGCATTTCCCTTGGATAAGAGAAACAGGTATTGTTTGAAATCTTTCAAATCAGGAGTGAATCAACTGTCTGCTACCAAGCTGTTTCTGAGAAAACAGTTTTTGCAATGATTTTAAGTCCAGAAATATGCACTCATTTCAGAAAACATGAATGAAATGGTGTTCTATCATACTTAGTGTTTTCACTATTATGTCGAAGAATCATTGTGAAATATCAATTCGAAAGAACGTGTGAGAGAGAATGAGCTACTGACATGATTATCCACCAGCAAATGAGTGAAGGCTGGCATAGACTATGTGACCTTTGAAGGAGAATAAGCTATGGTGTACTTTTTGCCTATGTATTTTCTCAAGCAGAAAAGTGAAGTACAACTAAGACAAGAATGTACAGTCTATGGCATGATTTGGAGCAAGCAGCTTTGTGAATATCACATTTAATATCCAACTACAGGTCCACTTCCTGTCACCCAATGCATTCTTCTTGGAAAGATAAAAAGGTATTGTCTGAAAACTTCCAAATAACTCATGAATCAATTGTCACATAAAAAGCTGTTTCTGAGCAAACATCTTTTGCAATGTATTAAAACCCAGGACAATGGACTCATTTCAGAGAGGGTGAAGGAAATGCTGTCTTATATGATATGTACTCTTTTCACCATTATGTAAAAGAATCAGTCAGAAATATCAGTTCTGAACAGCATGTGAGAGAGATTGAGCTACTGACATGATTATCTCTCAGCAAATGAATAAACACTAGCATAGAATACGTGATCTTTGAAGGAGAACAAGCTACTATGGGAGAGTTTTCTTCTATGTATTTTCACAAGCAGAAAACTGAAACACAACAGGGATAAGCATGTACAGCCTACAAGGTGATGTGGAGCAAGCAGCTTTGTGAATGTCACAGTGAATATCCAACTAAAGGTCCACTTTCTGTTAACCAGTACATTTTCCTTGGATAACATAAAAAGGTATTGTTTGAAGCCTTCCAAATCACTCATGAATCAACTGTCTCGAAAGCTGTTTCTGAGCAGTTTTTGCAGTGATTTTAAGTCTAGGACTGCAGACTAATTTCAGAGAAGTTGATGGAAATGCTGTATTATATGATAATATAATGCTGTATTATATGTGCTCTTTACAGCATTATGTAGGAGAATCATCCAGAAATATCAATTCCAAGGAGCGTGTAAAAAGAACGAGGTACTGACATGATTATCTGTCAGCAAATGAGTGAATGCTGGAATAGACAATGTGATCTTTGAAGAATAATAAGCTATTACCAGGGTTTTCTCCCATGAATTTTCTCAAGCAGAAAAGTGAAGCCCAACTAAGACAAGCATATACAGCTTACAACGTGATTTGGAGAAAGCAGCTTTGTGAATGTCACAGTGAGTATCCAACTTAAGGTCCACTTTCTGTAACCCAATGCATTTTCCTTGGAAAGGTAAAAAGGTATTGTTACAAAACTCCCACAAAACACATGAATCAACTATCGCCTAAAAAGCTGTTTCTGAACAAACACTTTTTGCAGGGTATTGAAACCCAAGACAATGGACACGTTTCAGAGAAGTTGAAGGAAATGCTGTCTAATATATTATGTACTCTCTTCACCATATATAAAAGAGGTATTTAGAAATATCAATTCCAAAGAGTACATGAGAGAGAATGAGGTACTGACATAATTTTCCATCAGAAAATGAGTAAATGCTAGCACACACAATGTGATGTTTGAGGGACAATAAGCTGCTATGGTGTAGTTTTGTCCTATGTATGTTCTCAAACAGAAACGTAAGGCTGAACTAAGACAAGCATGTACAGCCTACCACGTGATTTGGAACAAACAGCTATTTGAATGTCAAAATGAACATCCAACTAATGGCCCAATTCCTATCAGCCAGTGCATTTGCCTGGGATAAGAATGAAAAGAATTCTTTGAACAATTCCAAATCACTGGAGAATCAACTGTTGCCTAAAAAGCTTTTTCTGAGCAAACAACTTTTGCAGTCTTTTTAAGCCCAGGACAAAAGACTCATGTCAGAGAAGTTGAAAGAAATGTTGTGTATAAGATACATAGTCTTTTCACCATTTTGTAGAAGAGTCAATCATAAACAGCAATTCCGAAGACCACGTGAGACAGATTGAGCTACTGACATGGTTTTCTGTCAGCCGATGAGTGAACACTAGCATACACAATTTGATATTTGATGGAGACTAAGCTACGAAGGTAGAGTTCTCTCCTGTGTATTTTCTCAATCAGAACAGTGAAGCCCAACTAAGACAAACATGTACAGCCTATGATGTAATTTGGAACAAACAGCCTAGTGAATATCATTGTGAATATCCAACTAGAGGTCCACTTTCTGTTACCCAGTGCATTTTCCTTACATAAGATAAAAAGGTATTGTTTGAAACCTTCCAAAACACTCGTGAATCAACTGTCTCCTAAAAAGCTGTCTCTGAGCAAATAGTTTTTGAAGTATGTATATCCAGGACTATGGATTCATTTCAGAAAAGATGAGTGAAATGGTGTCTTATATCATACTTACCATTTTCACTACTATGTAGAATACAAAACCTTTTTATCTTATCCCAGGAAAATGAACTGGGGCATAGAAAGTGGGCCTTTAGTTAGATATTTATTTTGGCATTCAAAAAGTTGTTTCTTCCAAATATCATGGTAGGCTCTACATGCTTGTCTTAGTTGGGCTTCACTTTTCTGCTTGAGAAAGTAAATAAGAAAACTACACCATAGCAGCTTATTCTCCTTCAAAGATCACACAGTCTATGCTAGAGTTCACTCATTTTCTGGTGAATAATCATGTCAGTAGCTCATTCTCTCACACACATTCTTCTGAATCCATATTTTGCAATGATTCTTTGACAAAATAGTGAAAACACTACGTATGGTATAAGAAACCATTTCATTCAACTTTTCTGTTATGAGTCCATATTCTGGACTTAAAAATTACTCCAAAAGGAGTTTACTCAGAAGCACCTCGGTAGGAGACAGTTGATTCATGAGTGTTTTGGAAAGTTTAAAACAATACCTTTTTATCTTATGTAAGGAAAATGTACTGGGTAACAGAAAGTGGACCATTACTTGAATATTCACCATAATATTCACTAGGCTGTTTGTTCCAAATCACGTTGTAGGCCATACATGCTTCTCTTAGTTGGGCTTCACTTTTCTGCATGAGACAACACGTAGGAGAAAATTCTACCATAGTAGCTTATTCTCCTTCAAAGAAAAACTTGTCTGGGCTACTGTACATTCATTGGCTGGCACAAAATCATGTCAGTGGAGCATTATCTCTCACAGGTTCTTCAGAATTGATATTTCTGATTCATTCTTCTACATAATGATGAAAAGAGTATGTATCATATAAGACAGAATTTCCTTCAAATTCTCTTAAATGAGTCCATTGACCAGGACCTAAAAACAGTGAAAAAGGATTTTGCTCCGAATCAGCTTTTTAGGCAACAGTGGATTCATGAGTGATTTGCAAAATTTCAAACAATATGTTTATATATTTCCAAAAAAATACATTCTGTGACAAAACGAGGACCTGTAGATGGATAGTAAGGGTGACATTCACAAAGCTGCTTGCTCCAAATCACGTTGTAGACTGTAAATATTTGTTTTTACAAATATTTAGCTGAGCTTCACTTTTTAGCTCAAGAAATACATAGTAGAAAGATAAAACACACCAGCTTATTCTCCCTCAAATATCTCATACACTATGCCATGGTTCAATCTTTATCTGAGATATAATCAAGTCAGTATCTTATTCTATCTCACACATTCTTCTGGATTGATATCTCAGAATGCTTCTACTTCACAAGAGTGACAGCACTTAATATGATATAAGACAATATTCCATTCTGTTTTCTTAAATAAGTCCATAGACCTGGACTTAAAATCCCTGCCAAAACTGATTGCTCAGAAACAGCTTTTTAGAAGACAATTAATTCATGAGTGATTTGCAAGGTTTGAAACACCTATTTAACTTTTCCAAGGAAAATAAACTGTGTACCAGAAAGTTGACTATTGGATGGATATTCTGTGTGACATTCAAAAACCTGCTTGCTACAAATCACATCATACATTGTATGTAATTGGCTTTCCTGTGCTTCACTTTTATGCCTCAGAAAATACACAGTAGAAATCTACAACATAGCAGCTTATTCTCCCTCAAAATCTTATACTCTATGCTATGGTTCACTCTTTTCCTGATGGATAATCATGTCAATATCTCATTCTCTCTCAATTGTTCTACCGGATTGATTTTTCAAAATGTTTCTTCCTCATAATAGTTGCAGCATTTAATATGATATCAGACAACATTTCATTGCTGTTTTCTAAAATAATTCCATGGTCCTGGACTTAAAATCACTGAAAAAACTGTTCGCTCAGAAACAGCTTTGTAAGAGACAGTTGATTCACGAGTGTTTTGGATAGTTTCAAACGACAGCTTTTCATCTTATCCAATCAAAATGCACTGTGTATTAGAAAGTTGAACTTTGGTTGGATATTCAAAGTTATATTCAAAAGGCTGCTTGCTCCAAATCACATTGCACATTGTATACAATTCCCTGCGTGGTGCTTCACTTTTCTGCCTGAGAAAATACGGACAAGACAACTACACCATAAAAGCTTCTTCTCCTTCAAAGATCTTTAACTCTATGCTACCATTCAATCATTTGCTGACGGAAAATGATGTCAGCAGCTCATTCTCACTCACTCATTCCTCCAAATTGAAATTTCACAATTATTCTTCTACATAATGGTTGGAAGAGTGTGTATCATATAAGACAATATTTTGTCCAACTTCTCTGAAATCAGTTCACTGTGCTGCCCTTAAAAACACTGCAAAAAGGTGCTTGCTCAAAAATAGCTTTTTGGCAACAGTTGATTGACCAGTGATTTGTAAGCATTCAAAGAATTCTTTTGTATCTTTTCCCATGAAAATGCACTGGGTGACAGAGAGTGTACTTGTACTTGGATATTCAATGTGCCATTCACAAGGCTTCTTCCTCCAAATCACGTTGTGGACTGTACATGCTTGCCTTGGTTGTGATTGACCTCACTACATGAGAAAATACATAGTGGAAAACTATACCAGAGCAGCTTATTCTCCTTCAGATATCTCATGCACTATGATATGAGTCCCTCTTTTAATGAGGGATAATCATGTCAGTATCTCATTCTCTCTCACACATTCTTCCGGATTGATATTTAAGAATCACTCTTCTACATAAATAGAAACGACACTTAAGATGATATGAGGCATCATGACATTGATGTTTTCTTAAATGATTCCATAGTCCTAGACTTAAAAGCACTGCCAAAACTGTATGCTCAGAAACAGCTTTTTCAGAGACAGTTGATTCATGAGTGTTTTGGATGGTTTCAAAGGATACCTCTTCATCTTATCCAAGAAAAATGCACTGTGTATCAGAAAGTTGACCATTGGTTGGATATTCTGTGTGACATTCAAGAGGCTGCTTGCTCCAAATCACATAGTAGATTGTATACAGTTGCCTTCATTGTGCCTCAATTTTCCGCCGGAAAAATATTCATAGCAGAAAACTATACCATAGAAGCTTCTTCTCCCTCGAAGTCCTTATACTCTATTCTACCATTTAATCATTTACTAATGGATAATCATGTTAGCAGCTCAATCTCTCTCACTTGTTCTTCCGAATTGATATTTCACAATGATTCTTCTACATAATGGTTGAAAGAGTGTGTATCATATGAGACAACATTTCGTCCAACTTCTCTGAAATCAATTCACTGTGCTGTGCTTAAATACACTGCAAAAGGTGCTTGCTCAAAAGTAGCTTTTTGGCAATGGTTGATTCACCCATGATTTGTAAGCGTTCAAACAATTCTTTTGTATCTTATCCCAGGGCAATACACTGGGTAACAGAGAGTGTACTTGTACTTGGATATTCAATGTGGCATTCACAAGGCTTCTTCCTCCAGATCACATTGTAGACTGTACACGCTTGCCTTAGTTGTGCTTGATTTTCCTGCCTGAGAAAATACATAGTAGAAAACTACACCAGAGCAGCTTATTCTCCTTCAGAGATCTCATTCACTACAATATGATTCCCTCTTTTAATGAGGCATAATCATGTCAGTATCCCATTCTCTCACACGTTCTTCTGGATTAATATTTCAGAAGGACACTTCTACATAAATAGTGACAACACTTAAGATGACATAAGGCAACATTACATTGATGTTTTCTTAAATGATTCCATAGTCCTAGACTTAAAAGCACTGCCAAAACTGTACGCTCAGAAACAGCTTTTTCAGAGACAGTTGATTCATGAGTGTTTTGGATGGTTTCAAAGGATATCTCTTCATCTTATCGAAGCAAAATGCACTGTGTATCAGAAGGTTGAACGTTGGTTGGATATTCAAAGTGATATTCAAAAGGCTGCTTGCTCCAAATCTCATTGCATGTTGTATACGATTCCCTGCGTGGTGCTTCAGTTTTCTGCCTGAGAAAATACAGAGGAGAACACTACACCATGGAAGCTCCTTCCCCTTCAAAGATCTTAAACTCTATGCTAGCATTCAATCATTTGCTGATGGATAATCATGTCAGCAGCTCATTCTCTCTCATTCGTTCTTCCAAACTGATATTTCAGAATGATTCTTCTGCATAATGGTGGAAATAGCATGTATCATATGAGACAACTTTTCATTCAACTTCTCTTTGTTCATTGTCCTGGGTTTAAAAAACACTGCAAAAGGTGCTTGCTAAAAAATAGCTTTTTGGCAACAGCAGTTTCACCAGTGATTTGTAAGCAGTCAAAGAATTCTTTTGTGTCTTATACCAGGGAAATGCATGGGGTGACTGAAAGTGTACCTGTGGTTAGATATTCAATGTGGCATTCACAAGGCTTCTTCCTCTAAATCACGTTGTAGACTGTACATGCTTGCCTTACTTGTGCTTGACTTTTCTGCCTGAAAAAATACACGGTAGAAAACTACACCATAGCCGCTTATTCTCCCTCAAAGATCTCATACACTATGCTATGGTTCACTCTTTTCCTGAGGGATAATCAAGTCAGTATGTCATTCTCTCTCACATGTTTGCCCGGATTGATATTTCAGATGATTCTACTTCATCAGAGTGACTGCACTTAAGATGATATAAGACAACATTTCATTGATGTTTTCTTAAATGATTCCATAGTCCTGGGCTTAAAATCACTGCCAAAACTGATTGGTCAGAAACAGCTTTTTGGAGGACAGTTGATTCATGAGTGATTTGGAAGATTTGAAGCACCTTTTTATCTTTGCAAGGAAAATGCACTGGGCAACAGAAAGTTGACTATTGTTTGGATATTCTGTGTGACATTCAAGAAGCTGCTTACTCCATATCACCTCGTGTGCTGTACATGCTTATCTCAGTTGTCTTTCACTTTTTTACTTGAGAAAATACATAGGAGAAAACTCTCCCATAGTAGGTTATTCTTCTTTAAAATCACGTATTTTATGCTAGCATTTACTAATTTGCTGAGGGATAATCAAGTCAGTAGCACAATCTCTGTCACATGATCTTCTGACTGATTCTTCTACGTAATGGTGAAAAGAGTATGTGTCATGTAAAATAGTATTTCCTTCAAGTTCCTCTGAAATGAGTCCATTGTCCTGGGTTTCAATACAGTGTAGATGGTGTTTGCTCAGAAACAGCTTTTTATGCGACAATTGATTCATGAGTTATTTGGAAGTTTTCAGACAATACCTTTTTATCTTTCCAAGGAAAATGCATTAGGTGACAGGAAGTGGACCTGTAGTTAAGTATTCCATGTGACATTCACACAGCTGCTTGTTCCAAATCATGTTAGAGACTATACCTTCTTGTCTCAATTTTGCTTCAGTTTTCTGCTTAAGAAAATACATAGGTGAAAAGTACATCATAGCAGTTTATTCTCCTTCAGAGATCATATATTCTATGCTAGCACTGAATCATTTGCTGACGGATAATCATGTCAGTAGCTCATTCTTTCTCACACATCTTCCAAATTGATATTTCACAATAATTGTTCGACATAATAGTGAAAACACTAAGTATGATATAAGACACCATTTCCTTCATGTTTCCTGAAATGAGTGCATATTTCTGGACTTATAATCACTGCAAATACTGTTTTCTCAGGAACAGCTTGGTAGGAGACAGTTGATTCATTCCTGATTTTGAAGGTTTCAAACAATACCTGTTTATCTTATCTAAGGAAAATGCTCTGGCTTACATAAGGTAGACCTTAAATTGGATATTCACTATGATATTCACAAGGCTGTTTGTTCCAAATCACATCATAGGGTATACAATCTTGTCTCAGTTGGGCTTCACTTTTGTGCTTTAGATAATATATGTGAGAAAAGTCTATCTTCGTAGCTTATTCTCCTTCAAACTTCAAATTGTGTATGCTAGTGTTCACTCTTTGGCTAACAGAAAATCATCTCAGTAGCTCAATCTCTTTCACATGCTCGTTGGAATTGATATTTCTCACTGATTCTTCTACCAAATGGTGAAAATAGTACATATAATATGACACCATTTATTTCATCTTTTCTGAAATGAGTCCATTGTCCTGGGCTTAAAAACACTGCAAAATTTGTTTCCTGAGGGACAGCTTGGTGACAGTTGATTCACTAGTGATTTGTAAGGAATCAAAGAATTCCTTTCTATCTTATCAAAGCAAAATGTACTGGGTGACAGAAAGTGGGTCTTTAGTTTTATATTCATTTTGACATTTACAAAACTGTTCCAAATCACGTAGTAGGCTGTACACACATGTTGTAGTTAGGCTACGGTTTTCTGTGTAAAAAAAAATACACAGGTGGAATCTCTACCATTGTATCCCATGGTTCTTATGTGTACATTTTCAATGTTGCTTTGAGTCATGTGTCAGGAATTTTACATCAAAACTGACATGATTTTTTGGAGTCATTTCAGATTCTTGTGCCGAATAGGCTGCCTTTCTCAAATCTTGAAGTAGTTGTCAATTTTCTAAGTCTGGAATACCCAATTAGAGAGAATCACGATTCAGTTTAAAGTGAAACAATGAACAAGCCGTATTTCAAGCTTTACTTCAAAATCACATGTTATTGTGTATGTTGTTCCTGCATGCTGTCTCCAGATTGGGAACAAGTAACATTCACCAGATTCTTTTCCTCCATGTCAGGGGCAGATCAAGCCTCATAGCATAAAGGGAATGTGGTTCACTCAGACTTTAGAGGATTCTCAGTGCTTGCCTGTAGGACCACAAGCAGCGAAATGATATCTGAATGCTTCTCTCTTCTTTTTTCTATAATCAGGTTGACTTGTAGTTCCTCAAAGGCAGAATGGGGCCTCAGATGTAGCAGCAAGTGGAAAAAATCATTGATTTTTAAATTTTATTTATGTATTTTTATTTCTTACTTTATTATTGTTATTGTTTTTAATTTTATTTTTTATTTTAATTGTTGTTCTTGTACAGTTTTCTGTGTTTTATTCCCATTCCAGCCTACCGCCCCAGCCCTCCCCACCTCCCTACCATTTCCACACCCCCAGTTTTTGTCCATGTGTCCTTTATACTTGTTGCTCCAAACCCTTCCCCTTTCCCCCTGAAATTCCCTCCCCTCTCCCCTATGGTGACTATCAACCCCTTCTGAATTTCAGTGTCTTTGGTTATATTATGTTTGTTTGTTTGTTTTTATTGATTAGGTTCCTGTTAAAGGTGAGATCATATGGTATTTGTCTTTCACTCCCTGGCTTATTTTGCTTAGCATAATGCTCTCTAGTTCCATCCATGCTGTCGCAAAGGGCAGGAGCTCCTTCCTTCTTTCTTTCTGCTGCAAAGAATTCCATTGTGTAAATGTACCATAGTTTTTTGATCCATTCATTAACTGATGGGCACCTAGGTTGCTTCCAACATTTGGCTATTGTACGTTGTGCTGCTATGGACATTGGGGTGCATAGGTTCTTTTGGATTGGTGTTTCAGGGTTCCTAGGATATAATCCTAGCAGTGGGATTGCTGGGTCAAAAGGTAGATCCATTTTTAGTTTTCTTAGAAAATTCCATACTGCTTTCCATAGTGGTTGTACCAGTCTGCAATCCCACCACCAGTGTACTAGGGTCCCCTTTCCTCCACGACGTTTCCAACACTTGTTGTTTGTTGCTTTGTGATGGCCATTCTGACTGGTGTGAAGTGGCATCTCATTGTGGTTTTAATTTGCATCTCTCTGATAGCTAGCGATATTGAGCATCTTTTCATGTGTCTTTGGACCCTCTGTATGTCCTCCTTGGAGAAGTGTCTGTTCAAGTCTTTTGCCCATTTTTTAATTGGGTTGCTTGTTTTCTTAGAGTGGAGTCATGTAAGTTCTTTATATATTTTGGAGATTAAACCCTTGTCTGAGGTATCATTGGCAAATATGTTTTCCCATTCAGTTGATTCTCTTTTTCTTTTAATACTGTTTTCTTTAGCCATGCAGGACCTTTTTATTTTGATGAGATCCCATTTGTTTATTCTTTCCTTTATGTCCCTTGCCTTAGGGGACATATCCGTAAAAATGTTACTGCATGAAATATCTGTGATTTTTCTGCCTATGTTCTCCTCTAGGACTTTAATGGTGTCACAGCTTATATTCAAATCTTTTATCCACCTTGAGTGTATTTTTGTATATGGTGTAATTTGGTGCTCAAGTTTCAGTTTTTTGCACATAGCTGTCCACTTCTCCCAACACCACTTGTTGAAGAAGCTATTTTTACTCCATTTTATGTTGCTCCCTCCTTTGGTGAATATTAATTGACCATAGAGAATTGGGTTTATTCCTGGGCTCTCTGTTCTATTACACTGGTTCATGTGCCTGTTTTTTTTTTTTTTTTTTGCCAGTACCAAGCTGTTTTGATTACAGTGGCCTTGTAATACAGTTTGGTGTCAGGTACAGTGATCCCTCCTACTTTGCTCTTCTTTCTAAAAATTGATGCAGCTATTCGAGGCTGTTTATGATTCCATATAAATTTTTGAAGTGTTTGTTCTATATCTGTGAAATATGCCATTGGTACTTTAATAGGTATTGCATTGAATCTGTAAATTGCTTTGGGTAGTATGGACATTTTAATGATGTTAATTCTTCCAATCCATGAACACTATACAGTTCCATTTGTTTGGGTCTTCCTTGATTTCTTTCTTCAGTGTTGTGCAGTTTTCTGAGTATAGATCTTTTACTTCCTTGGCTAGGTTTATTCCTAGGTATTTTCATTTTCTTTTTGCTATATCAAATGGGATTTTTTCCTTGACTTCTGCTTCTGCTCTTTCATTGTTGGTATACAAAAATGCCTTTGATTTCTGGATATTGACTTTGTATACTGCTGTTTGGCCAAATTCATTTATTAGGTCGAGCAGCTTTTTGGCCGAGTCTATAGGATTTTCTATGTACACTATCATGTCATCTGCAAACAATGATAGTTTTGTTTCCTCCTTTCTGATTTGGATGACTTTTATTTTCTTTTCATGTCTAATCACTGTGGGTAAGGCTTCTATTACAATATTGAATAGAAGCAGTGAAAGTGGACATCCTTGTCTTGTTCCTGATCTTAGTGGAGAAGATTTTAGTTTTTGCCCATTGAGTATGATGTTGGCTGTAGGCCTCTCATATACAGCCTTTATTATGTTGAGGAATGCTCACTCTATTCCCACTTTACTGAGTTTTTTTAATCATAAATGGGTGTTGTACATTATGAAATGCTTTTTCTGCATCTATTTATATGATCATGTGATTTTTGTCTTTGCTTTTGTTAATGTGATGTATTACATTTACTGATTTGTGAATATTGAACCATTCTTGCATCCCAGGGATGAATCCCACTTGGTCATGGTTTATGATCCTTTTAATGTACTGTTGAATGCAGTTTGCCAATATTTTTTTTGAGGATTTTAGTGTCTATGTTCATCACCAATTTTGGCCTGAAGTTTTCTTTCTTTGTTCTGTCTTTATCTGGTTTTGGGATTAGACTGATGCCAGCTTCATAAAAAGAGTTTGAGAGTCTTCCTTCATTACGGATTTTTTGGAATAGTCTGTGAAGGGTAGGAGTTAGCTCTTCATTAAATGCTTTGTAGAATTCTCCTGTGAAACCATCCGGTCCAGGGCTTTTGTGTGTTGGGAGGTTTTGATTACTGCTTCAATTTCATTTGCTGTTATTGGTCTGTTCAGGCTTTCTGCTTCTTCTTCATTGAGTTTTGGAAGATTATATTTTTCTAGAAACTTGTCCATTTCACCTAGGTTTTCAAATTTCTTGGCATACAGTTCTTCATAGTAATTTCTTACAATCCTTTGTATTTCTGCAGTGTTAGTTATAATCTCTCCTCTTTCATTTCTGATTGTGTTTATTTGGGTCCTCTCTCTTTTTTTCTTGATGAGCCTGCTTAAAGGCTTGTCAATTTTGTTTATGTTTTCAAAGAACCAGCTCCTGGATTCACTGATCCTTAGAATTGTGCTTTTAGTCTCTATGTCATTTAATTCTGCTCTGATCTTGGTTTTTTCCTTCCTTCTACTTGCTCTGGGCTGTCTTTGTTGTTCCTCAAGTTCTTGTAGGTTTAGGGTTAAGTTGTTTGTTTGAAATGTTTCTATCTTTTTTAGGTAGCCCTGTATCACTATGAACTTCCCTCTGAGGACTGCCTTTGCTGTGTCCCATAAATTTTGGGTCATTGTGAGTTCATTTTCATTTGTTTCCAGAAACTTTGATTTCTTCCCTAATTTCATTCTTGACCATTTCATTATTTAGTAACATGCTATTCAATTGCCATGATTTTGAGGATTTGGGGTTTCCCCCCTTGGGGTTGATTTCTAGTTTCAGTCCTTTGTCCTTGGAGAAAATGCTTGGTATGATTCAATTTTCTTGAATTTGTTGAGGCCTGTTTTGTGTCCTATCATGTGGTCTATCTTCGAAAATGTTCCATGTGCATTAGAAAAGAATGTGTATTTAGTTTCTTTGGGATGAAGGGCTCTATATGTATCAGTTAAGTCCATTTCATCCAGAATGCTGTTCATTGCCACAATACCTTTGTTGATTTTTTGTTTGGAAGATCTGTCCATTTTTGACAGTGGGATGTTCAAATCCCCTACTATAATTCTGTTGCTCTGGATATCCTTCTTGAAGTCCTCTAAGATTTTCTTTATATATTTAGGTGCTCCTATGTTGGGTGTATATATATATTTACAATGTTTATGTTTTCTTGGTGGATTCTTCCCTTGAGTATTATGAAGTGTTCTTCTAGGTCTCTCCTTATGGCTCTTCTTTTGAAGTCTATTTTGTCTGATATGAGTATTGTTACCTCGGCTTTTTTTTCCCTGTCCATTTGCTTGGAAAATTTGTTTCCAGCCCTTCAGTTTGAGTCTGTGTAGGTCTTTTGTCCTAAGGTGGGTCTCTTGTAGGCAGCATATATGTGGGCCATGGTTTCTTATCCAACCAGGTATTATGTCTTTTGATTGAAGCATTTAATCCATTTATGTTTAAGGGTATTATTGATATGTACTTATTAATTGTCATTTTCGTGCCTGTGTTTCTCTCTCTCTCTCATTTTCTTCCTTTCCTTAAAGCAGTCCCTTTAGTATCTCTTGCAGAACTGGTTTGGTACAGGTGTATTCTTTTACACTTCTTTTGTCTGGAAAGCTCCTTATTTAGACTTCTGTTTTGATTGAAAGGCTTGCTGGGTAAAGTAGTATTGGTTGCAGGCCTTTGGTTCTCATTACTTGGAATATTTCTTGCTGTTCTCTTCTGGCTTGTAGTATTTTCCATTGAGAATCCAGCTGCTAACCTAATCGGGGCTCCCTTGTATGTTACTTCCTTTTTCTCCTTTGCTGTCTTTAAGATTCTCTCTTTGTCTTGGAAATTTGCCATTTTAATTATGATGTGTCTTGAAGTGGGACTCTGTGTTTAATTATGATGTGTCTTGTTTGGGACTCTGTGTTTCCTGGATTTGTGTGACTTTTCCTCTTATCAGATTAGGGAAGTTTTCCATCATTACTTTTTCAAATAGGTTTTCTATCCCTTGCTTTTCTTCTTCTCCCTCTGGTGTCCCTATTATACAGATATTATTACATTTCATATTGTCTTGCATTTCTCTTAATCCCTCTTCATTCTTTCTAAGCCTTTTTTCCTTTCCTTGCTCTTTCTGGGTTTTTTTTTTCTACTTTGTCCTCCAGCTCACTGATCCGATCTTCTGCTTCATCAATTCTGCTTTTCATTCCTTCCACTGTGTTCTTCAATTCAGAAATTGTGTTCTTCATTTCCTGTTCACCCTTGTTGATAGTTTCTATTTCCTTTTTCATGTTGATATAGTTTGCAGTGAGTTCATTGTAGCTTCCCTGTAGTTTCTGGTAGCTCATTGTGAGCTCATGGAGCTTTCTGGCAACCTTTGCTTTGAACTCAGTATCTGATAGTTGAGTTGCCTCTGTTTCATTTAGCATTATTTCTGTTGCTTCCTCCTTTTCTTTTATTTGGGAATTTTTTCTTTGTCTTCCCATTGTTTGTGAGACTCTTCTTTTTAGCCTTGGCTTCTTGAATTGATCTTTTCTGGCTCCCTGGATTTATGGTGTGAACTTCTATGCTAGAACACCTGTGAGATTCATTGGTGCAGTCTCCTTTGGGTATCCTGGTGATCACAGCTTCTACCATTTCAGCTTTTGAAATGCCCCCTCTTTGGGACCAACTCTGTTTTTTTCACAGTTCCCGGGGGTTTTTTTGTTTGTTTGTTTTTGTCTCACTTGTGGGTATTTAAAAGGAGAAAGGAGGAAGAAAAAAATGAAAAAGGAAGTAAAAAGAGGAAAGAAGAGACATAAAATTGCAAAGAAAGAAAGAAGGAATAAAACAAGGAAGAAGTAAAGAGAAGCAAAAGGAGTTGAGGGGTAAAAAAGATAAAATAATAAAAAATAGTAAAAAATATTTTTTTTAAAAAGAAAGAAAAATGAACACACACACATGCACACACACACACAAGATGCTTGTTGCTTTCACACTTGCCAAGCTGGATTTTCTGGTGTTGCTTGCTTCAAAGGCCAAGGGGAGATGGTGTAGATTAAAAGTCAACTGGGACAAAGTGACCCAGAAGAGGGACCGGAAACTGGGAAAGAGTTTTGTTTAGGTTACTTAGAAACCACAGAACTGTCGGGTTTCAATTAGGTAGTCATGATTTCTGCTTTGGCTTCTGTACACACAGCTTCTGATAAGGACACCCCAAGGCTAGAATTATTTTCTCATCAGCTTTTGTACCTCCTGCTTTTGCCACGTAGGATATGGCATCCAGAGAGCAATAAAAGCCCTGCCCAGCCAAAGTTCGGGGCCAGAATTTGGAGACTGCCCCCTCTGGGTCCGCGCGTGTAATAAAGCCTCACTCCATCACCCCAAATCGCGCCAGAGTCATTATTTTCCGAATTATTTTCTGTAACAATGGTATCACTTTTCTCCTTGTTCAGTACTCAGTTATCTTTGGTCTAGTCCTCTGAGGGCTAGCCCGGTGCCTCTCTGCACAGGGCCTCCAGCATATGTTCTGAGCCTCCTGGGGAGTGCGCACTTTCCAGAGTTCATGGGTGTGAGCTCAGGTTTCCGATGCCGTGCGCTCACCCCAATTTCACAGGAGTAAGCTCCGGGATTCCCATGGATCGTGCACACTCCCTGGGTTCACATGCATGGGCTCCTATTTTCCCATGGATTGTTCACACTGCCCAGGTTCCCAGCATGGGCCACAGGTTTGTGGTCACACAGTCGTCTGCTATTGCACACTTGCGAGTGCCTACGGTTGCACACAGTTGTCTCCATTTGCATGTGGGCATCTTCAGTTGTGCAGCCGGCTGTCATGTGAGGACCTGGCTCCCTCCCTAGAATCCCCTGGCAGGCCTGGCAAGCCCAAGGCCTGGGGCCTCAGTAGCCCTGGTCTCCATGACGATCCCTGAGCTCTTATTGTTCTGAAGTACTCTCCTTACCATCCAATTTTTCAATGTACTCTACAACTTTTGATCTCCTACTTTCGAATATGCTGTGTTTCCACTGGTTGACCACTCTGTTTCTCCACAGATTGGCCAGGTTCCTCTCCCATGTGCAGGGGGAAATGGAATCTGCTCCCTCCTACCATGCCGCCATCTTCCTTCCCCAAATCACTTTCAAAGCTAGTGTTGAACCATACCTGGCCTGTATTAAAATTTCAAGACACCTCAAAAATAAAATGATGCAGAAAGGCATAAAACAAAAAGGCAAATATACACCTAAAAAATGCAAAGCAATCAGGATTGGTACTATCACTAACAAGGTAGAGCTCAAGGCAACAGGTTTAAGCAGAATATAGAGATTTTAAATAGATAAATAAAGGATAAATTCACTCAAAGTAAATATAGTTATGAACCTAAATACACCAAACAATCCAGCATCAAAAATTTTAAAGCAAAAATTCTAGAATAGGTGGAGATGAAGCCAGAGATGTAGATTGGAACCATGTAGAGGAGGGACTTGAATACTTCTGAAGGAATCTGCATCTTCTAGTGGACAGGAAACCAAACAACCTCTCTGTTCTTTGGTTGTATCTTCTATTTTTTTTTTACTTGGATCCATCTGTGCCTGTAAGCAACACAAGAAAGCCACCTCTTACCCCCCATGTCAGCTACAATGGAACATAAGACACAAAGTACACACTTACTACACTAGAATGAATGGGGATGATCTCAAAACCCCATTTTTAATTCCAAATTTGTTTAATGCTGCAATATACTTGTTGACAGTTTGTTTGGAAGATATATCCATTTTTGACATTGGGTGTTAAAATCCCCAACTATAATTGTGTTGCTGTCAATATCTTTCTTGAAGTCCTCCAAGACATTCTTTATGTATTTGGGTGCTCCTATGTTGAGTGCATATATATTTATAATGTTTATGTCTTCTTGATGGATATTTTTTTCCCTTGAGTACTATGAAGTGACCTTCTGGGTCTCTTTTTATGGCTCTTTTTTTGAAGTCTATTTTTTCCAATATGAGTATTGCTGCCCCAGCTTCTTTTTCCTGTTCATTTGCTTGGAATATTTGTTTCCAGCCCTTGCCTAATTCTGGAAGACACAGTTCAAAGCCCATCTCCTAGATCAAGCCTCTTCCCGCCCCAAGTTTACCATGGCCTCTTCTTCACACCTCTAAGTCCCTAAATGATTATTAGTAGAACTTTTGGGAAACTAATCACCCTTCCTTGTGACCTATCCCCATGAAAATTATCTATTTGAACTGTTGTTCAAGTTTTGCCTTGATATTTCACTTTTCACACATTTATGTTTATCTCCCTAACTTGGCTATATGGTTCAGAGGTCTGACCTGGCCTGGTATGTTTTTGCACAGAGGGGTGTTACTGTCCTTTTGTAACAGCTGCATACATTCTCAGGATACTTTTGAGGAAGAGGACTCTGAAGCAGTGGGTAAATGGGCCTCAGAGTCAAGTTTCCTCTGATGGGAAGCTGTTCTGATCATCCAATGTGGGAGTAAAGAGATGCTATGTGCCTGTGCTACAGAAGAGGCATAGGAAGGAATACAATGGGATTGAATTCTCAGGAGGAATCAGCAGGGCTGAGTGGGCTCAGAAGAATAAGAAAAAGTCAAGGATATCTCCATTTGAGCTGGGCATGATCTCCAAGGTACCAAGAATGGTGCCAACATAGATGACCCACATCAGCTAAACCCTTCACATCAAGAGGACACTAAAACCAAAAACCATTTGCTCAGTTGGATGAAAGCTAAATGGTCCAGTGGCTCTGATGGCACCAGTGGTGACACAGGCACAAAGGAAGAGGAGCTCACCAGAGGCTACTTTCTTAGAAGCCTTCTGCCTGTGGTCCTGATAGTTCTAGCTTCCCACCCTTCAGACTATCCATGCCCTTTGTAGACCAAAATATAAATATCCCTATGGGGGAGGGTGCTGGGAACACCACCCTACTTCCCAATACCAACAATAAGACACAAGCCAGCCCTGGCTGTAGCCCATCAGCTTTAGATGCTGTATGAAAAAGGGCTTCCCAGAAGGAATTATTTCCCCCTCTCTTCCCTGTTCTTAGCAATTGGCAGTTGGCTTAGCAACATAACTTCCACCCTACCCCAAAGCACCTCAGGGGGTTCTGGATCTTTCCATGAAAGAAGCTTTGAAGAGGGAAAACCACAGGTACTTAGGAGTCAGAGAAACCTAGGTTACTAGTTTTGTGACCTTGGGCAAATCATTTCCCATCTCTGGGCTCAAGTATCCCTCTCTGTGAAATAGCAACAAAATGGCAATATATTTACCCCACAGATTGTTGCCAGTGTTAAGTGTCACCCATCACAAGCAGGCACTCGAGAAGCAGAAATCATTATTGCTATCACTCTATGTTGTGGTAAATTTAGATAAAGAAAAAGCTAGAAAAGGGAGTAATCACCAGGATTTTGGGGAACCTGCCCTTCCCAAAACACATCCTTACACACACCCACTCTCACTGTCACAGGCCTCCCAGCACTGTCTGAGGCCTGGCTGAAGCCCTGCCCTAGCATGCCTGTTGAACAGGTGAGGCTCGTAGTTACTCAAAACTTCCCCAGAGGAGATTCAGCAAAGGTTGAACTCCCCTTCCTGCTGGCCTGGCCTGGAGCCTGAATCTTATTCAAATACTGATTGACATCTGTTGGAAAAAAAATGTAATTTTGTTAAGTAATTACTTAACTTGCTAAGTAGAAAAAATTCAATGTGCAGCTGAAAGTCAATCTTCTAGCCAAATTAATCTGCTTTCCCCCTGGAACTACAACCAGAGAATGGGCTTGAAGTCTGCTAGGAGCTTGCTATTACCACAGGAAATCTTCATGCAGGGATTCAGAGAGTCAATAACCCAAGCCCCTTTTGTGTGTATAGTACTTTCCAGTTTCTAAGGCACTTTAACAGCCATTAACACATTTAGTCCTCTGAATAACCCTGTAAACTAGATATGAATAAACCCACTTTACAGAAGACTGTGAGCTCATAGAGATAAAACAATTCATCTGAGGTCTCTCTCAAACATGTACACACATTTCAACCTGAAATTCAAACATGAGCCTGGACTCCACACTCCACACTCCTGCCCTGCTCTGCCACCACTTCTTATGCCCTTCTTTCTTTTTAAATATCCAGCAAGCAATCTCCATCGCCCCTTAATTTAATCTCCTTTTCTATGCCTCCTGCTCACCTCAGGAGTTTTATGGCTCCAGAGTAAAGCCAAGCCCTCAGCCCAGAAAGATTAACATGCCTGCCTACAAGTAGTGACCCAGCCGCTTCTGTTTCTAAGTTTTATTTCAAAGGAAACAGACATCATTTAACTAAATTTATTTTTCTATTTTCCAGCTATTAAATAACTTGCATATCTAATAAATATTTAATAGGAATTCCCCTCCAGCTGAATTCAGGCCTCTCAGAATCTTATTACCATGTCTTAGAGTAGTATCTTCACTGTCACTTGCTTAATTATTCTAAGAAAGAGTTGAATTGTGTAGCTGTTGGGATCAGAAAATAATTAAATTCACTTGACAAGACTTTGGATATTTCATTATAATCCTCATTTAGCACTTCTAATGGAGCTATATTTTTTCTCCAATACTGACTTGGGAAAGGCTTGTTCAAGTATAGCTGCTAAGTATTTTCCTAAGCCTTTCAGAACTTTTCACTGTACCAGGAAAGATCAGAAGTCACTTTATATATCATTTGCACTCCCAAGAACACCAGCTACCCAATGAACAATGATATAATCTTAGAGAAACAGATGGAGGAATTGGACTGAGCCATTTTTTCCCGATCACACAGTATGTCTGCAGTAGTAGCACCTAGGACTTATACAGGCCTTGCTTGTATTCCTTTATTGTCAGGAAACTCACTTCTACCTAAAGCATCCCCTTTCCTCTTTAGAACACTCAGTAAGTCCTATATTACTTTTCAGTTACTAGCCCTCTCCCTGCATGCCAGATGCTCCCTGCTTTTTTTTTTTTTTTTTTTTTTTTGATAAAGGAATTTTCTTTCCCTTTAGCAATGTGCACCTTCCTCCCATGGCCCCTCTAAGTCTTCTCCTCTCACAAATATGCATCTCCATTTCCTTCATTTTCTGTATGATATGATTTCCAGTCCCTTCCTCATTCAAATAATGCTGTCCTATTTTTCCTCCTTATCTCCCCCTTCCATTTCTCCTCTCCCTTCCTACTTTTCTTCTTGAGGGTCTACCCTACTAAGTAACAACCACAGAGTAGGTAACAGGCATGGAGCAATGAGCATGGCAAATGAGGCCCCTGCCCTTCCAGAGCTTAGAGTCTAGGTAGGGAGATAAACAAGCACAGAGACATTTATACCAATAGCATAGGCATTATGTGAGTGATAAGCAGAAGAGCAGCATGAATTATTTATTAAATGCAGACTCTGTATCCACTCTGTGCTAGGCATGTTCCTTGGATTACTTCACTAATTCCTCACAACAACCCCATTCTATAGAAGAGGAAACTGGGGCACATGAAAGTTAAGTAATTTCGCCAAGATCATCCAGTAAGCAGTAGATGAAGGATGTGAATCCATCAAATACACTGTGATTGGAATTTCTGACTCTGGAACTTAGATTCTGAGTCAGTACCCCAAGAGTCCTCTGACCAGCTGAGAAAGATCACAGCATTTCCTTCCTTCTAAACACTCCATCTCAGCAACTCTTTCTTGTCTTAGGAGCATGAGTCCTCCAAATGCTTGTTTTTATGAATGTGCTGACCCCCAACCCAGAAATGTTGCTTGCCTATGCTCATCCCAGTGGCCCCTCACTGAACCACTTCCCAATGCTGATTTGGAAAAGGTTTTCTCAGTGTATTTCCTGAAGCCTCACACAACTTTACAGTATGCCAGAAAAGATTAGAAGTCACTGCCCTGGCTGATACAGCTCAGTGGATTGAGTGCTGGCCTGTGAACCAAAGGGTCACCAGTTTGATACCCAGTCAGGGCACATGCCTGGGTTGTGGTTAGGTCCCTGGTAAGGAGCATGCAAGGTAACCACACATTCACACATTGATGTTTTGAAACTGAAAAAGACATCGGCATTCAGGCTGCCTGTTACTACCAAACCCAGTAAGCAGAGACAGCAATTGAATTTTGATGGGTGCTTTATTCAAATGCCGGTGAGCTGAGAAGATGGTGGCTTCATATCCTTACAGACCATCTTTTCTTTCCAGGCCAATGTTTTTATATTAGGGAATAAACTAGGTGCAGTGAGGGAGATTTTAAATTCAGGGAGGATTAGGCAAAAGAAACTGCAACATTCCTTTCCTGGGCAGTTAGCTGTTCCTAGGGGTGGGTGGTCATCTTCCTGAACACAATGGCCCGGATGCCTCCATTTGTCCCCAGGTGGTAATCTTTAGCAGTGCCCCAGGAGGTCAGCTGTTTTCCCAGGAGTAAGGATGGGCCTTATCTGTAGTTTCTGATTTACCAGGAGCCAGGATGGGCCTTATCTGCAGGATCTGAAACAAAGCTTTAATATATACATTACTTGCTAGGATTATAACTATTTACCTTAAACTAAAATTTTCCAACTCGTAAGTCCCCTGTCAGTTTCTCTCCTTCTCTTTCTCCTTCCCTTCCCTTCTCTCTAAAAATAAATAAACAGCTTCTTTAAAAATAATTTACAAAAATAAAAGATCAGAAGTCACTTCACACATCATTTACAGGCCCAAGAATACCAGCCAGCCAATGAGAATAAAACCTTGGAGAAATAATTGGGGCAGTTACCCCTCCCCCAGCTTTTCTCTCAATGAATCTCATGCCAGGCCTTGCTCCTAGGCCCACAAGCTTTCAGGACCATGGCTTGGCAAAAGACAACCGAATCCTTGAAAACGGCCTAATAGGAGTTTCCAACTGCTCCCCAGATGCTCACCAGCATCCCTGAATTTTATTCTTGGGAAAAACTCACGTCTTCTGTCCATGAATAAAATAGACACAAGAGTGATAACCACATGTTCAAGCCTAAGCAAACTGTGTATTTCATTCCTGTCTCTTCCCTGGTAGAGGAGAAGGCTAATAGGCCAAGTTAAAAGATATGTAACACTCTGATTTCCTATGGAAGGCTACTTCTTGAATAAGGAGGATCAACTTGAAAACCAAAATGCACAACCCCAGCTCAGTCACCAAGTTGCACTGTGAGTTTGGTCAAGTCCTTTCCTCTCTCTGAACCTCCACTTGTATAAGGCACAGTTTGAAGAAGCCAGTAGGGGAAGAGGTGCTAATATAGGGAATAGATCTGCCTGGCAATGGCAAATGTTTCCCAGCCCTATTGGAAAGCCCACAGGAGCATGGCAGCATGCAGGATGCCAAACCCATGGATCAGTTCTCCCGCAGGAGACCAGGCCTGCATTATACCTAGGCTGCTTTGAAACTTGCTCTTGCTAAAACTCCCTCACCCTGAGTTGAAGCAGCAAAAGCTTACTGCATATCTTTAACGTAACTTCCTGAAGTCTGTGCTAATTCTCCCAAGGACTGAAGTGTAACTAGACTGATTACTCTTATTGTGACCTTGCATTTGCAACATTTTTTCCTTGTTAATTCGTAGGAAGTAATCAGTAGCATCCTTTCCTTTGCTATCTGTAAAAAGCAATTACTTAAAGCAAATCTAAGCATAATGAATGAGAACCTTCCTTGATCTATGCTATTAGAAAGCCAATAAAAGCCTGTCAAGGCAAGGGTCAAGGCACTCTCCCCTTGAAATAGTGGCTGTGCTGTCCCTTTTTCTCCACAGGACTTTGGTAGTCCATGTGAATTTGTTTCATCTTATCCACAATGCCATGGACACTGCTGGCCAGAGTCCGCATCAGGCTAAAACATATTAATACTTATCCTCTCATTTTCTAAGTTCTAGCAGTGCTAATCATAAAATTAACAGAGACAGATTAACAAAAGAAAACAAAAGGTTTAATACATGTGCATGGGGGAATTCACATAGGCATGAAAATACCAAAGACAATGACACAATATAATACACTTTGGATAAAAGAGAAAAGGGAGGGTAGGGAACAGGGTATTCAATTTCAGAAGTGAGAATGGGTGATTTACAGGTAGTTGAGGAAGAGTGGAACATGCATGGCAGAAAAAAATCTTTCTAGGCAACTCAGAAATAATAGGACACAGGGGTATCTAGGAAACAGGCTTAAAATTTTCTTAACTAATGTTAGGGTAAAGATTCTTAAGGTAATTGAGTCAAGGCTCCCTTCCTAAAGTAGGTTTCTCTGTCTGAGTCCTTTGGACAGGAAAGGTCTTAGGTCTGAGTCTCTTGGGGAAGAAGGGTCTTAGGTTCTTTCTGACTCTATGTTTCTTAATAAACAGCTTAAAAATCAATATCCTAAAAAGACAGCTCCACAGTGGCAAAACTTTGGCCCCCTACACTAATCTTTGTGGGTGTAAGGAACTGGTTTGTTTTGGTCTGGCAATTGTGACTCAGCTCTGTATGGAAAACCTACAGAAGCGAGATGGTGGGCAGAAGGCAGACCTTCAAATCGAGTTTTCCCATGGGAATGAGGCCTAGAAAATGCATACAGACTGTTATGGCTTGCTCTTGCTAAAACTCCATCACCCTGGTCTAAAACAACAAATGTATATTGCCTATCTTCAAAGTAATTTCCAAAGCCTGTGTGAATTTTCCCAAGGACAAAACTAATCAGCTCGCTGCCTTTCCCTTCTGCATGTTATTTTCATTTCCTTGATTATACCTAAAATGTAGACAATAATATTCTATGTAATAGATAATAAATCCTTCTTTGATATAAGACCCGAGAAAAACAATAAAAGCCTGTCTAGGCAAGAGTCGGGGAATTCTCCTCTTAACAGAGTAGCCATGCCATCCCCCTTTTCTCCACAGGATTGCTATAGCCTATGCATTTATTCTCATCATCAGTCATGACAGGTGAACTCTACTGGCCTGAGTCCGCCACGTGTGGGTCCTTCTAGCTTTAGGATTGGATGGGTTTAAGCCCATCCATTAATAGCTCTGTGTTCCAAGAATATCTTTGAGCATTTAAGTGTAAATTCCTGTGGAGAAAAGGTGAATTGGGCTCTAGGGAAGAGTGACTGAGGAGGTAAATGCAGCCATTGTGATACAATATTTCAGCCTCCTTTTTTCCCTGTTACTGGCTATTAGCAAGCCCAGTCCTATATCCTGGGAAGCAGCAGCACTACACAGCAGGCCAAAGGTAGGGAGGCCCAAACTAAACCACAGGCTGCCTTCTAGCATCTTTAATGCTGCCTCCCCCAGTCATCAGTGAGATACCTGGGCTCTGGGACTAGAGCTCCTTCTAGTTGGCCTCTGCCCAGACTACAGATAAGATAGAACTTTCCCAAAACACACAAAATGATTGTTAATATTCACCACTCCTGGGATTATTGCCTATTCTCAAACAGAATAGAAAAGGCTGAGTGGTGATGTTTGCAATGAAAAGCTGTGACTCAAAGGAACATAGAGGTGTGTCACTGGGATTGGCCTGCCAGCTGACAGTCCAAAGACTAGACAAGCTGGCATTTACCTCAGTGAATATACAGGGTTTGGCCAACATCTTAGCACTTCAGAATATACTTCACATCATATGCTGATCTTGTCATTATCTCAGGGTTGATTGAATGGGGGGTTACTCATTCACACCCTGAAAGCTTTCAAGGTCCTAAAGAAAGAAATGAAATCACTCTTTACTAGGTTACAATAAGAAATAAAACTCCCCAGGATCCTAGACTTCTTGTCACTGGGTTTTGGGAAGCCAAGTTGCCATCATCAAGTTGCTTGATTAACATGGAGTCACACTGTGGATCCCTGCTATGAGCAATATATGTCAGGAACTTGGATGCTTCCCTGCGTAAATGGAGAAGTTGAACCAGGCAGTCTTAGATCTTCCATTTAGCCCTTAAAATACAAAGAGTAAATGTAAATTCTTCTCAAGTTTACAAATCACATTCCAAAAGAGCCACCTCTGTCCCTCTAAACTGAAACACCTACACACATCCTCTCCTCTTCCTTTAACATCTATCCATTCACATTTTCATGTTTTGTTCTTTGTGTTCCCACCAATGCACCCATTTCCCCTTGGCCAGCAAGGTTTTGCTCCATTCAACAGTCTCTGCTTTTCTCAGTTTGTCTTCCCAGGCCTCCCCATCCAAAGTGTGACAATGACAATGTAAAAACCACCTGAATTGCTAAATTCAGTCTTACTGGGCACCTTAGACTCTGCTGCTCCTGTTTTTGGGAAAATGAAACAATTTACTGAAACTTCCTATCAAAACAGAGTCTTACCCAATGGTCCAAATCTCCTAAAAGAGCCACAGGTAATAAGTACACAGGCCTAATAGACCTGTACTAATGAAAAAGCGTTACTTGGCTTACAAAACCCTTTCCACAGGCTCTGCTATCCCATCTCACTCTAACAAGATGAGGACTGAGGGTGGTAGACTGGAGCCGAAAGGTCACACAGCATGGGAAGTCAGAGGCCTGGATTCTTGTGGATTCTACTTACATTTCTCAGCTTTGTACAACACATGACCTGTGCCTTGATTAGATGGATGACCTTGGGAAACTCTTTTCATTTATCTGATCTTCAGTGTCTGTATATGCAACAGGGTAAAAACAAACTTGGTATGAAAAAAAGAAGAAAATCAAAAGCAATTTAATTAACAATCAATATAAACCTTACGGTGCGACAGACACTGTCCTAGACCCTTTACATATATTAAATCACTTAATCTTCATCACAATCCTTTGAGGTAGATGTCGTTCCTATCTTGTTACAGAAGAGGAAACTAAGGCACAGAGAAGTTAAGGAACTTACCCAAAGTCACACAGTTGGTGAGTAGTGGAGCTGGGATTTGAACCCAGCTAATCTAGCTCCAGAATCTGGACTCATAACCATGATATTATGCTGAGTAACAGAGACTGTTTTCAATATTTCTGATTTACAGATCACTAATAGGCTTGGATTCCATATCCAGTGCTCTTTTCCTTACCTGGCTTCAGCTCACACATATCCTGTATGCTCCCTGAAGATCCTCTATAGAACATTACACCTGGAAGTACCTTAAAATCTTCAAGGCCTAGCTCAGACCTGAGGTTAGTAATCCAGGGGAGTGTTTGATGCTCCTATGAAGTCTTATGTGAGACTGGCTTCTGAGGTCCACATTGTTGATCTTACTCAGATCCATGTCCTCATTTGTCATGATATTTTAATCAACAACAGCCACATCAGCAGATGGAACTTTCAGCTGGAATTCATAGGGATGACAACTGCCTTAGTCCAGTCTTATTTCAAGAGGCCAATTCAAGTACCCTATCAGAGAGAAGCTCCGGGGCTCCAGTAGTTCCTGAAATAAGAGCCTTTTCCTCTGTAGAATATGTGGCCACAGTTCCAATTCATCAGTGGGCTTTTGAATAATAAATGTCTGTCCTGGGAAATTAACAGAATTCATTTCCCTCATTTTATGTGGCTTACTTGGCTTACAGGTAGTTTTAATAGCAAGAAAAGGAGGTGGAAATACCTTCTTGAAAGCAATACAAAGCCCTGTCAGTCCTCTGCAAGATATTTTCCAGAGCCTCTCTCCTGAATCCTTCAGAGAACAGGATTATAAAAATCAGAATGCCTTCTGTAAGAATCTTCAGGCTGGCAGATCATTCTCCTGAGACACACACCAAGTAACCAGCCCAGAGTGCACTCCTACCCCTCAAGCTTTAAAATATACTTCACAACCTTCTCTAAATTCTCATATCTAAATACATTCCAGAAATAAAACTACAGTGACATAGTTAAACAAAAATGTCTGATAGTTTTATTATTCTTTTTATCCATCTCTGGGAAAGAGAAACATGGTGAAGACACTTGAATGAGGGAGCTCTGCCTTGAGAGCAGACAATGCTTACATTTTGGTCTGTCCTTTCAGGATACATGATTTTAATCTACAATGTTGTTATCAATAGGGTCATATTTCTTAGATCAATCTGCAAGGAGAAGCAAGCCAGCAACATAAAAAATAACTCCCATATCATTCTTTGTTTCAAATCTAAATGAATCCACTCTTGATCAGAATTTTTTCTTTGTGATGAAGGGCAGGAAAAACACCAAGAGAGAAAGAAATAATTACTAACAGCATAGCTGAAATGAGATGGCTAACAGTTTACTAAATTTGGAAGATAGCCTCTATAGATAAATAGCCCCATCAAATGCTCTTTAAGAAATGTCAGTACAGGCTCCTTGGTGGCATTCAATCAAGGAAATAATGGATGGAAGAAAATCAATATTTATTGAGTTTCTACAGCGTTGAGGGAATAATACTAGATGCTTCCTGTGTGATACCCCATTTAAGCTGCAGAATGTTCCTGTCCAGGAGGTGTTATCACCATTCACTGGGCAGATAAGGAAATCAAGACTCAGAGAGGAAATGGCTTACCCAGGGCCACTAGGAAGTGGCAGAGCTTGGATTCAAATATCATGATGCCTCACTCTTTCTGAGGAAGGTATAGAGTCACTGTAAGAAATGTAGCTTATCATTTTGACTTGCAGGAAACCTAGTCTTTCCTGGGGTCTGAGATCCTTTAGCACATACTGCCTATCTATCTAATACCTTTACTTGATGAGCAAGAAAATGCTGCCCAGTGTCCCCTGTACTCTGATGCAGTGAATATTCTTAGCAGGTATTATTTGAGTTTCAGCTATTTAGTTACAGGCTTCATTCTTTTAGTATTTTCCAGAAGTCACAGAATAGATCCTTGTTCACATCCATTCCTTAGGAATTTTTTGGTTGCAAGAGACAGAAACCAAATTAAATTTAGTCTAAGCACCCCTCCAATCCACACTTTAGGTTAAAAAAGTCCAAGGCCTAGACAGGGCAAGATTCCTCAGAAACAACAGGAAATAGCAACTAGGGATTCAAATACCACCAGCTAGCTCACCTATGAACATATGTGCATTCATTTATGATCTCTCTCTCTCTCTCTCCCCCTGTGTGTGTTAAAACCTTACAATGTGTAGCTCCAGGTCCCAGTCTCTTATGGTCAAGTTCAAAACTCCTATAGAAGCAAATACATACAGGTTGGGATAATGTCTATACCTCTGAAACAAAAATCAGTATCCAAAGGGCATGAGGCAGGCAATCTTATTGAAGCCTATATATAAGTTTATGGATTAGCAACCCCTTAAAATTGCCCACCTCTGTCTAATTCGCTACAGTGGGAGTCAGGTTGTGTCAAATATGTCTGACAAAGGACTGCACCTTAAGCCAGGGCTGAAGGTGAGACAGACATTATAGTAGACATATCTAAAACCTACTCAGAATCTGGGTAGGTTTCTAGAAGCCCTTAGATGTAGCATTCAACTCCCTAATGGCCATAGTCCAGAAAAGCTGTGTAAAAAATAACTGCTGTACATTCCTTACTTTGATCCTCTCTTCTCAAAGAAACTGACTCAAGTTCTGGCTAGCTGAATACTGCCACAATTAACCCAAGGCTCATTAGGGAAACATTCTTACAGAAATAACTTGTCATGATAGTATCAGCATGAGTTCTACTCATCAGTCATCTCATATAATTTCAGTTTATTTGTCCATACCCACAGAGACTATATTGCCTGCTACATTTGGCCTCTATTTCTTTCCCTGTCACTAGGAACAGAATTGGTGTCCATGTGTGTCTTACCTGCAATGAAACTCAAAGATCAACTTAATTCTAAATGTTATCTCATTTTAGTGTCCTAGAGTTTTCTATTTCTTCCCTCATTATTAAAGATTGCAAACCAGTGGCCTGTTTACCAACTATGGTCTGCATACCTGCCTTTTATGGAGTATAGTGATTATAAAATTTTGGATTACTTGCCAACACTCAAAATTTAGATTTGTACAATAATATGCAAGCTTCTAGCTTCTCATAAAAGTTTGGGAGGCCCCATCGCACTTGGCTCACAGTCCCTCCTGGCCACAATGAGCTGGAACCAAGTATGGCTGCCCACTTCCATGCAGCATTTGCTCTTCAGGTCATGGTCTATTGTCTTAAATCCAACTTACTTACTGACTTCAGTCATCATCTCTCTGGCCTCTGTAGGCTTCCAAGAATTCTGCCTTCATTGGTTTTTTACTTCCACTGATAATAACAAAGCTAGTGTATTTATCTTCCACCTTAAATATTTTTTTGAACCAGTTAGGTATAAGTTGTAAAATATTATTTTTAAAAGAGATCAATACAAAACCTTGACAGTATTATAATATAGTTAACATAAAGTCCAAACTCCTACCATAGCAGTCCTAGTCATCATGATCTAACTCCAAACTATGTATCCACACCATGGCCCACAATGCTCTATCACGTGTACTCTGCAAAGCCACACCCAGCCATTATTCATTTCACAAGCATTCTTCATTTCACCATTGTGATTTCTTACCTTTCTCACAGCTTATGTTTCCACTGCCTAGAATGCCCTGTGACTGGCCAGCCCATTCCAAGGACCCCTGCAGAGTCCAGATGCAATGCTATTTCCTCTCCAAGCCTTTCCAATTATATGCCTGCCCAGGTCAACCTGTTAACCCATACAATGCCTTAGTGATAACTAGAAAAATCTGCCCCTTCCTCAAGACACATTCTTCCATCTACTAGAAAAGTATTATAATAAATAATACATTTTTGATGCCTACAGTATGGATGATTTCTATAAATTTGGCACCCCTGTTCAGTATATGACCTGAACAGCTATACTTAGCAGTCTTCCTCCTGTCAGGACATAATTAGCAACTCTTCTTTGTTCTCACAGTAATATTATACACATCTGCCATAGAATAGGAGACATTATAGTATAATAGACCGTCCTTGTCTTTGATCCTTATAGACAGGTCATAAGTTCTCAGGGGGCAGGAACCGCATCTTGATTATTTCAGTATTCCCAGAACATATTGAAGGCAATTAATAATGGGCATTGAATCAGTTTGTCAGCTTGAATTATGAGTATCTGAAGCTGGATAGAGTAGATGGAAAATAGCAAAATCAGAAAGTCTAAAAAGTGTTACTAGAGGGGACTAGAGGGTTAAACTGATACAAGCTTGTGGGCAAAGGGGCCCAGAGAACCCCTTAAAAGCAACCAGCTTTGAATTGTCAGGAGCAATATTAAACTTGGAGATTGACGATGCCATTAAAAGGAAAATCAAGAATGAATGAATTCCATGGGAAAAGGGGAAGGGTTTAGAACAACAAGTATAAAAGACACATGGACAAAAACTAGGGGGGGTGGAAATGGAAGGGAGGTGGGGAGGGCTGGGCGGTAGACTGGGATGGGAGTAGAAGACAGAAAACTATACAAGAAGAACAATTAAAATAAAACAATTTAATTTTTTTAAAAAGAAGACTGAATGAAAATGCATTGTGTTATTCCATTCTCAAAATAGATTTTTTATTTATATTTTCCTGACTCCTAACACAATAAAATAGCTTCAGCTTGACAGCCATCTTACTTAAATGAAAACATGATTTAACAAAATTATGTTTTATAAGCTGTAAACCAAGCAAATATTAGACATGAAATGGAGAGGAGGAAAAGGAGACAAAGGGTAGAGGAGACAAGAGAAGGTTGCTTATAGGGGGACATGTAAACACATTTATAGTTGTCCAAGGGATGAATGAGGAGAAGGAGGACAAGTAGATATAAAGCATGAGACAGGAAAAGATACAGAAGGCAGTATGATCAACGCAGTAAGTTTTGCTCAACAGAGACAACAGACCCAGGGAGAGCTCTCTGAGCACACACCACGGCTGACCACGGAGGTTTTGCAAGGATCACCATGCAAGGAGGAAGTACTCTGTATAACACTGTAATATGAATTCTCAGTGAGACCATGCCTGCAGCAGAGGCAAGCATGAAAAGCTCTCAGCAGACTTTCATAATAAAGGGTGTTGCATTTACTCTAAATAATGTGGTATCTTTAAAAGAGGAATTTTACAGCCTATCTCAATCTTCTTAGTTCCATAAAGTCTCTGAGTTGAGAACTAATAATTAATTAATAATGAACATTGCCTTACTGCCCAGCACAGTGACTGGCATTCTCATGTCTAAAAAGAGAAAGATGTGCTAATGTGTCAGGCTTCATAATTCCCAGTTTTCAGCTCAGTAACTGATGTGACAAGGCAGATTCCTTCTTGGGACAACTCAGCAAGTGGAGGTGGGAGTGGTGACAAGAGACAGCTTTCTGGAACTAGACCACAGAAACCTCCTGCCAACAGGGCACAAGTTCTTGGTCCAGAATTTAGTCACCAGCTCTTTCCATTAATTCCATCGTCTTCTTCCAAAGTGCTCCTCTCACTCAGTACAATGCTGCCCAAACTTACTGAGCATTCTCCATGTGAAAAGCCCTGGTGATATTGGAAATTAACAGGCCAGATGCCTCAAAAGGGGCTTGACCAGTAAGCTGAACTGTGGTTAATGAAAGCACAAAAAAAATGGTCTTGTTGACTGTCACTGAGCTATACAGCCCTAGTCCTGGCAAGGTTCTTTACTGTTCTCGCCACTTAAGATATTATCCACCTCAGTTTTGACCATTTGCTCAAGTCACTTGGGGGACTCTAACCAAGACTGTAGAATTATACAATCAGGAGTTAAGAGCAGAGATGAGATGTAACAGGCAGCTGCCTAGTGCCAGGAGCTCTCTGTTCTAGCTTAGCCCTGCCATGGACTTGTGTGGCATTAAGCAAGTCCCCTTCTATCTTTGGGGAAACTGAGGTGCCTATCCACCAAGAGAGGGAATTGTACTGGAAGATATTTGTCCTTCACTTCATTCCAAGCCTGCAGAATAGTACCTAGCCATGTATGAGATGCCTCGTAATGTTTGTTGTCCAAATTATCTGCTATGGGTCCTTACACTGCTGACATTCCAGAACTTTATGAAATCATCCTTCTTGATACTGTAAATGTGCATTCACAGCTAGGCTATCTAATGACAGAATCTTCACTTGAATGGAGGTTTTTGTTGTTGTTGTTGTTAAATCAGGTGACCACTGTTTGAGTTTCTGTTTTACTTTTTAAATCATTCTGCAACTCACAGTTGCTTTCTCTCGTCACTCAGGAAAGAGAAGTTTGCACCAGTCATGCTGTCCTCACTGTACACAGGAACTGTTGAGGTCTGTAAACATAAGGAAAGCATTAGAGATGAAAACCTGGGTTCCATAATCCCCACCCCAGCCAACATATCACACATTATGGCCAATTTATACAAGGGAAAAAGGGAACAAGCAGAAGAACATTAACATTGTCAATCTAAAAATATGGGTGTAAAACTAGTAAAGGGAAAAATATGTCAATCATGACTCAGGCAGAATCCCCGATTGCTTTGCATGTTCACTTTTAACCAAACAATCATTTGAAATTCTCCATATACAAAATGTCTACTGACAAAAATTAGTGCTAAGAAGATTAAGCTTGAATTTTAAAAAATTCACAAAGAGAAGGAGAGCCTGAAAGGAGAAATTGAAATCACAAACTAAGTGTGTAATTCCTACAATTACCTTTATCTCTTACCAGAGAATTCTGAATTTATTGGAAAGTATGTCCAAAAATAGTTAAAAAGTTTAAAAAAGAATTGTGGTGAAACCTGCTGCTCCTGAGGAACGAGACTTCCATAAGATTAAGGTGATGTTCAGGTCCCTTGCACTTCTATTCTCAAAAATATAACTGGAGGTTAGAGTAAAGCAGCAAGAGAGAAACACAGCACTCACATGGGAGCCTCCCAACAGTACTGCTAGAAATGGACATGAAATGCTCAAGGATGCTGAGGCAAGACCAGGTCAAGCAGGAGACCCTCATCAAGCTGCAGACTATGCAGGTGGGTGAATGAGGCAGAAAGGGGAGCAAATTCTTCTTACTTCACAAGGCCTCCAAAGTCCTATTTATTGCAGGGACTAAAGGTTAAGAGTAAAAGGAACATGCAATTGAAGCCCATCCACTCACCTTCCTCACTGGTCAGAATATGGGAAAGCCCCAGGAGGGAAATGCCAACACTGACCACAAGTGCTGGCACTCCAAAGGCTCCAGAAGCTGCTTGACCACACCACACACATGGCTCACTAATTGGTATAACACAAATATCTAGAATAGAAACAAGTTTTGGAGGCTCGGCCTGAGCTCCTCCATGGACTTTGTGTGTTTGTGTTTTTAATCCTCACCTGAGAATATATTTATTGATTTTTAGAGAGAAAGGAAGAGTGGGGAGAGAAAGAACCCTCAATGTGAGAGATAAACATCAATCGGTTACCTTCTATACATGTCCCTACCTGGGATCAAACCTGAAACCTAGGTATGTGCCCTGACCAGGGAACAACTCACAACATTTTGGTGTACCAGAAAATGCTCCAACCAACTTAGCCATTCAGCTAGCATGACTCTGTGTGTTCTATCTTGGGGAAATGCAGTGTCTCAACTGATGGAATACAGCAGGTAATGTTGTAGGGACCTTCCAGACTGGTCAGAACAAGGCTAAAGCAAGTTCAGGGGTTATAGGAACACAAGAAAAGCCCCATATTCTTCCTGAGCCAGGTAAAATTGGGGATGGATGTCCCAAGCAGAGGGCCCAGCAAGTATTCAACACAGTTTCCCTGCAATTGCAATGGACATAACCACAAGCTTATAAGTCCAGTCCTGGCCTTAGAGACACTTGATTAGCCCCAAGCAAAATACTCATTATTCAAGTGACCAAAAGACACCCCCTGCTTCACCCGACACTATCGTTCTGGCAAATGAAAATCCATTCTGTCTTTCCACAGACAACCTGTCAGCATCCTATAATTAGGAAAAGGCTATTTCTGCCATCATAAAGAAGATCCAGTTTACAAGACAGCTTCTGCATTGAGTCAGTATTTCAAACAAAAAGGTTTAAAATACCAAAATCCAGGCACTCCAGAAAGTCGTGTCCTGACAGCCTGGTCCTAGATGACTCAGTATCTTTAAACTCACCTCCGTTTTGCTCTAGAAAATAAAGTACCCTTATTTTTCCAGGACAAGGACTATTCAAACTTTGAAGCACCTCTTGTAAATATGGCTGAAAATGCCATTTTTGTAGGGTGGGGGGAACCTTGACTAAGACCACAGAATGATGTTACGACTTAGACATAATATGCCCTCTTAACTAATATATATGTACATACACAAACACGTGCACAAATGTTCTGACGTTGAGAAAAGTTAAATAAACAACAAAACATAAATAGAGATTGTATAATTGAGTTCCTGAAATACCATTTAATAAGAAATCAAACATAAAGGGCAAATATTAAATCAAAGTAAATATGGTCACTCAATCATGACCAGCCACACACCTGTTCATTTATTTTTTAAAGAGAAAGTAACTTTAAATCTCTAGTCAATTTATTATTATTGTTGTTCAAGTACAGTTGTGTCCATTTTCCCACCATCACCTTCCCCCATTTAGTTTTCTCCATGGGTCTTTTATATATGCTCCTTGGTGAACCTTTCCCTTCTTTCCCTCATTGTCCCCCTCTCCCCTCCCCTCTGCTTACTGTCAGTTTGTTCTTTATTTCAATGTCCATGGTTATATTTTCCCTGCTCATTTGTTTTGTTGATTAGGTTCCACTTATGGTTGAGATCATATGGTATGTCTTTCACCACCTGGCTTATTTCACATAATATAATGGTCTCCAGTTCTACCCATACTGTCACAAAGGGTAGGAGCTCCTCCTTTTTATCTGCTGCATTGTATTCTATTGTGTAAAGGTACCATGTTTTTTTCACCCATTCATTTACTGATGGGCATTTAGGTTGCTTCCAGGACTTGGCTATTATAATTTGTGCTGCTACAAACATTGGGGTGCATAGGATCTTTTGAATTGGTGTTTCAAGATTCTTAGGTAATAATCCAAGCAGTGGAATTGCTAGGTCAAGAGGCAATTCCATTTTTATTTTCTGATGAAATTCCATACTGTTTTCCACAGTGGCTGCACCAGTCTGCATTCCCACCAACAGTGGACCTTTTCTCCACAACCTTGCCAGCACTTGTTTGTTGCTTTGTTTATGATGGCCACTCTGACTGGTGTGAAGTGGTATCTCACTATGTTTTAATTTGCATCTCTTTTATGGCTAGTGACACTCAGTATTTTTTCATATGTCTTTGGGCCCTCTGTATGTCCTCCTTGGAGAACTGTCTGTTCAGGTCTTTGCCCATTTTTTTTATTGGGGTTGTTTGTCTTCCTGGAGTGGAGCCGTGTGAGTTCTTTATACATTTTTACACAAATCCCTTGTCTGAGATATCATTTGCAACTAATTTTGTTTATTCTTTTTGCTACCTTTTCATTTTGCTGATATTTTCTTAGCAGTGCAGAAGCTTTTCATTTTGATGAAGTCCCATTTGTTTATTCTTTCCTTTATGTCCCTTGCTCTAGGGGACATATCAGTAAAAATATTGCTCCATGGAATATCTGAGATTTCAAAGGAAACTTTCCCTTTATAATTGAATTTTAATTGTTGTTCTTGTACAGTTATCCCTCTTTTACTCCTGTCCCAGCCCACCACCACAACCCTTCCCACCTCCCACCCATATCCACACCCCTTAGTTTTTGTCCATGTGTCTTTCATACTTGTTGCTCCAAACCCTTCCCCTTTTCTCCTGAAATTCCCTCCACTCTCCCTGTGGTGACTGTCAGCCTGTTCTTAATTTCAGTGTCTTTGGTTATATTATGCTTGTTTGTTCATTTTGTTGATTAGGTTCCTGTTAAAGGTGAGATCATATGGTATTTGTCTTTCACAGCCTGGCTTATTTTGCTTAACATAATGCTCTCCAGTTCCATCCATGCTGTTGTGAAGGGTAGGAGCTCCTTCTTTCTTTCTGCTGCATAGAATTCCATTGTGTAAATGTACCATAGTTTCTTGATCCATTCATTTACTGATTGGCACCTAGGTTGCTTCCAACATTTGGCTATTGTAAATTGTGCTGCTATGAACATTGGGGTGCATAGATTCTTTTGGAATGGTGTTTCAGGGTTCTTAGGATATAATCCTAGCAGTGGGATTGCTGGGTCAAAAGGTAGATCCACTTTTAGTTTTCTTAGAAAATTCCATAATGCTTTCCATAGTGGTTGTACCAGTCTGCAATCCCACCAACAGTGCACTAGGGTCCCCTTTTCTCCACGACCTCTCCAACACTTGTTGTTTGTTCCTTTGTTTATGATGTCCATTGTGACTGGTGTGAAATGGCATCTCATTGTGGTTTTAATTTGCGTCACTCTGATAGCTAGTAATATTGAGCATCTTTTCATGTGTCTCTGGATCCTCTGTATGTCCTCCTTGAAGAATTTTCTGTTCAAGACCTTTGCCCATTTATTAATTGGGTTGCTTGACTTCTTAGAGCGGAGTGGTGTAAGTTCTTTATATATTTTGGAGATTAAACCCTTGTCTGAGATATCATTGGCAAATATGTTTTCCCATATGGTTGGTTGTCTTTTTCTTTTAATACTGTTTTATTTAGCCATGCAGAAGCCTTTTATTTTTATGAAATCCCATTTTTTTATTCTTTCCTTTATGCCCATTGCTTTAGGGGACATATCCATAAAAATGTTGCTGCGTGAAATATCTGAGATTTTCCTGCCCATGTTCTCCTCTAGGACATTAATGGTGTCACAGCTTATATTCAAATCTTTTACCCACCTTGAATTTATTTTTGTGTATGGTGTAAGTTGGTGCTTGAGTTTCATTTTTTTGCACGTCGCTGTCCAGGTCTCCCATCACCACTTGTTGAAGAGGCTATTTTTACTACATTCTATGTTGCTGCCCCCTTTGTTGAATATTAAGTGGCTGTAGACAATTGGGTTTATTTCTGGGCTCTCAGTTCTATTCCACTGGTCCATGTGCGTGTTTTGATTACAGTGGCCTTGTAATACAGTTTGGTATCAAGTGTTGTAATCCCTCCTACTTTGCTCTTCTTTCTCAAAATTGCTGCAGCTATTCGGGGTCATTTATGGATCCAGGTAAATTTTTGAAGTGTTAGTTCTATGTCTGTGAAATATACCATTGGTACTTTAATAGGTATTGCATTGAATCTGTAAATTGCTTTGGGTAGTATGGACATTTTGGTAATGTCAATTCTTCCAATCCACGAACATGGTATATGTTTCCATTTGTTTGTGTCTTCCTTGATTTCTTTCTTTAGCGTTCTGTAGTTTGGTTAGGTTTATTTCTAGGTATTTGATTTTCCTTTTTGCTATATTGAATGGGATTTTTTTTTTCTTGATTTCTGCTTCTGCTGTTTCATTGTTGGTATACAAAAATGCCTTTTATTTCTGGATATTGACTTATATCCAGCTTTTTGGACAAATTCATTTATTAGGTTGATCAGCTTTTTGGCAGAGACTATAGGATTTTCTGTATACACTATCATGTCAGCTGCAAACAATGATAGTTTCATTTCCTCCTTTCCAATTTGGATGCCTTTTATTTCCTTTTCTTGTCTAATCGCTGTGGCTAAGACTTCCAATACTGTATTGAATAGAAGGGGTGAAAGTGGACATCCTTGTCTTGCTCCTGACCTTAGTGGAAAGGATTTTAGTTTTTGCCCCCTGAATATGATTTTGGCTGTAGTTCTCCATATATGGCCTTTATTATGTTGAGGAATGCATCCTCTATTCCCACTTTGCTGAATGTTTTTTATTCATAAATGGGTGCTGTTCCTTATCAAATGCTTTTTCTTCATCTATTGATATGATCATGTGATTTTTGTCTTTGCTTTTGTTTTTGCGATGTATTACATTTACTGATTTGCGAATGTTGAACCATCCTTGCATCCCTGGGATGAATGCCACTAGGTCATGGTACATGATCTTTCTAATGTATTGTTGGATGTGGTTTGCCAATATTTTGTTGAGGATTTTAGCATCTATGTTCATCAGCGATATTGGCCAGAAGTTTTCTTTCTTTGTTGTGTCTTTATGTGGTTTGGGGATTAGGATGATGCTGGCTTCATAAAAAGAGTTTGGGAGTCTTCCATCATTTTGGATTTTTTTGAATTGTCTGTGAGGCATAGGGGTTAATTATTTCTTAAATGCTTGTAGAATTCTCCTGTGAAACCACCTGGTCCAGGGCTTTTATTTGTCTGGAGTTTTGTGATTACTGCTTCAATTTCATTTGCTGTTATTGGTCTGTTCAGGCTTTCTGCTTCTTCTTCATTGAGTTCTGGGAGATTATATTTTTCTAGAAACTTGTCCATTTCACCTAGATTGTCAAATTTCTTGGCATACAGTTCTTCATACTAATTTCTTACAATCCTTTGTATTTCTGTGATGTCAGTTGTAATCTCTCCTCTTTCATTTCTGATTGTGTTTATTTGGGTCCTCTCTCTTTTTTTCTTGATGAGACTGCTTAAGGCCTTGTTGATTTTTTTTATCTTTTCAAAGAACCAGCTCCTGGAGTCATTGATCCTTTGAATTGTACTTTTAGTCTCTATGTCATTTAATTCTGCTCTGATCTTCATTATTTCATTGATTCTACTTGCTCTGGGCTGTCTTTGTTGTTCTTCCTCGAGTTCTTGTAGGCATAGGGTTAAGTTGTTTGTTTGAAATATTTCTATCTTTTTTTAGGTAGGCCTGTATCACTATGAACTTCCCTCTGAGGACTGCCTTTGTTGTGTCCCATAAGTTTTGGGTTATTATGAGTTCATTTTCATTTGTTTCCAGAAACTTTTTGATTTCTTCCCTAATCTCATTCATGACCCATTCATTATTTAATAACATGCTATTCAATCTCCATGATTTTGAGTGTTTTGTGTTTTTCCCCTTGGGTTTGGTTTCTAGTTTTAGTTCCTTGTGGTCAGAGAAAATGCTTGGTATGATTTTAATTTTCTTTAATTTGTTGAGGCTTGTTTTGTGTCCAATCATATTGTCTATCTTTGAAAATATTCCATGTGCATTTGAAAAGAATATGTATTTCGTTTCTTTGGGATGAAATCCTCTATATATATCAGTTAAGTCCATTGAACAATACTCCATAGAGTGTTATTCATTGCCGCACTACTTCTGTTGATATTTTGTTTTGAAGATCTGTCCAATTTTGACAGTGGGGTGTTAAAATCCCCTACTATAATTGTGTTGCTGTCAATATGTTTCTTGTAGTCCTCTACGATTTTCTTTATGTATTAAGTGCTCCTATATTGGGTGCATATATGTTTACAATGTTTATGTCTTCTTGGTGGATTCTTCCCTTAAGTATTATGAAGTGACCTTCTGTATCTCTCTTTATGGCCCTTCTTTTGAAGTCTATTTTGTCTGATGTGAGTATTGCTACTCCGGCTTTTTTTCCCTGTTCATTTGCTTGGAAAATTTGTTTCCAGCCCCTCACTTTGTGTCTGTGTAGGTCTTTTGTTCTGAGGTGGGTATCTTGTAGGCAGTATATGTGTGGGTCATGCTTTCTTATCCATTCAGCTACCCTATGTCTTTTGATTGGAGCATTTAATCCATTTATGTTTAAGGTTATTATTGATAGGTATTTATTCATTGCCATTTCCATACCTGTGTTTCTCTCTCTCTCTCTCTCTCTCTCTCTCTCTCTCTCTCTCTCTCTCTCTCTCTCTCTCTCTCTCTCTCTCTCTCTCTCTCTCTCTCTCTCTCTCT
>PVKU01007739.1:0-83055 GCA_004027475.1 Anoura caudifer | reverse complement strand
CCACCTGGGTGAGTGTTAGGGTAGAAGGGTTGGGGGAGGTGGCCCGCTGCCCTAAGATAACGGTTCCCGCGCGCGGGCTCTCTTAGCCAATAGCTAACTGCCTCTTTGTGTGATTGTTTACTCGCCTCTATAAAAGAACCTAGCTGTGAGCGCTAGGCGCGGCTCTCTTGTAGTTCCTTGGGGGTACTATGTCCCCGGGGCGCAGGTTGAGAGTTCGCCCCTGCGCAGGTAATCTTTGGCCAATAAAGTAATATCTTAAACCTGGACGTTTCTGGTGGCTGATTATTCTCGCTCGCAGTTTGACTGCAACATTGAGCATTAAATTAAGTATTCCTAAGTTTCTTAGGCAGTGGCTGGCAGGCAGTGAATGCACAATTGTGTTGCTTGTTGTTATTTTCTTCTACCTCTCAGCATCAGGAATATCACGCCCTCTGTCTTTCCCTCCCTTTCATTTAGTTCACCCAGTGAAAACTCACACCCCTTATTACCTTACAATGTGCTTCCCCTATCCTTGGGTTCAGTGACAGACAAGCTTACCTGATTTTAAGAAACACCTCAGATAGTCGTTAAAAGTACAAATTCACAGGCCCCATCCTTAGAGCATTTATTTCAGGAAGTCTGGAGTAGGAAGTCAGGAAGGCTCCAGAAATACACATTTTTATTAAGGGCCTCCGATGATTCTTATGAGCCATCCTAGTTAGGGTCTACCTAGTCCTGGGTGTTTGCAGGCACTGATGCTGGTTGTGTGGGAAGACCCACATGCCAGGATGTCCAGGAAAGCCGGGAACTTTGTGGTGTCACTGTGGGCACTGTCACATGGATCTTGTAAGGAAAAGTACAAGCACCTCCCAGCTCATGGCAAAGTCTGCAGCAGCAAATGCATAGGCCCTTCTGGAGGAAATGTGCCCTCCACCCCACTCTGTCGTGCAAAGTAAAGTGGCTGCCTGAGGTTACCATTGTGCTGGGAAGGGACAAATGAGGGATTAGGCCCAGCTGCACTAGAGCAGAAAGCAGCAAAGCACCAACAGCGCTAACAGTGCCTGGTGCAAAGGAAGCACTCAATAGATGGCTGCTGGTCTACATAAATCGTGACCAGCTGTGCACAGCTTAGTGAGCGACCGGCTAGGGATGCTGCTTTACCTGTCTGCCCTTGGGTTCACTGGCTGCAAGAGGATCATAAAAATCATCAAGTCACTACACATATTAGAAGTGTGTAGACCCAAGAGTCCTAGATAAAGGTGGATTTATGGGAAGCTAACTGAACTTAAAGAAAAGTGTAAACCAAGCAAGGTGTTCCCATGGTCATATATTTTTGTAAAAGTTGCCAAAGAAGATATTTTTGTACTCTTTTCTTTAAGAGGGCTCACAAAATTCTATGAGCTTCAGGCTCCATAAAACCTGGATCGATCACCACAGCTCCTCAAAGCGGGGCTTAGAATTGCTAATCACACAGGGAAGTAGGATGCTTCAGACAGCCAGGCCCTCCTGGCAGCCTGGAGGTTATGCTGAGAAGGTCAACACCCAGCCACCCCCTGCCTCAGGCAGGGCTGATGCCGTCTCTCTCCGCCCCCTGCCTGGCCCAAAGCGCAGAACTCCCCTCCCTTGCTTCCCAGAGGCTAGGGAAGCCAAGGAAGCCCTTCCAGCCCTTTTTATTGCCCTAGGGCTTGGGGTTTCTCCCCCAGCCCCTCTCACATGTGCCAATTCCACTGTGTCCCCAGCCCTGGGCCCTCACTCCATCCTCAAGTCAGTGACCATGCCCCCTGACCATAAACAGCAAGGGAGCTGTAAAAAGTGCTGATGCCTGATGCACAACCACTGCGTACAAACACTCTGTGATTTGGTTCGATATATTTGCTTTAGGTAATTTGTAGATTTTAGCTATTGGACTAAGATCTTTCACAGAAACAGACTGCAATTTACTGCTGTTTCTCCATTTTTTTTATTACTGCATAATTAAAACCTACAGTTAGCGAGCACTGTGGGGAAAATGTTGGTGTTATGCAGTATGCATTTTAATTGTGTGCACAACCACAGTCTCCTCTTTCAGCAGCCCAGCTTCTCTGCAGTCGCGCATGCGCGTACGCCCCATCAGGTGCCTGTAGTCGTCCACTTCCAGTAAACCAGTCTCAGGTTCTCCCATGGTCAGACCTGCAGATGCTGTCAGCGTAAAAGGCTTTGAACTGAGGACAGGCGGGCCTAGGGACGTCGGGCATAAGTGCAAGCAGGACATTTGGAGGAAACTCAGCATGGGCCACAGGTTTTTCTTCTCTGGTTGTACACCCTGCAGCCATGAGGGTAATTACTTTATTACAGAGCTGGACACTCGGGCCAGCCACTCTCCCCTTGTGCTGTTTCTCCTAAGAAAATACAGAACATGCAAGTGGGTAATGGAATGAAAGAGGACTTCAGATTCTTGATAGGAGAACTGCCATCCCATTCTATGGGTTCTTTTAGTCAACAAACATGTACCTACTGTGTGCTGGTCCCTACACTTGGCCCTGGGAGTAAAGCAATGAATAATACACAGTCCTTGTCCCTGGTAAGCTCACATGCTAATAGGGGAAGGAAAAAAATCACACCCATAACTACCTGGCACCACCACAGGATTTACTAGACATACGAGGAGCAATTTGACCTAATGGAAAGGACACGGACTCCGGAATCAGAGAGGCTAGGGTTCAAACCCCCACTTGTGCAATGCATTCCACTCTGTCACCTTTGGAAAAGCTACTTCCTGGAAGACCTGTGATTTCCTTGCGGCCAGGGAACACTGTCCTGGAGAGTGCTGAGAGGCTGTGGCTGCCAGGAGGGCGCCGCTATTGAAAGCACCCTTCTGTCCTCTCACCGCTCCAATCCCCCTCTGAGGGGTGTGGGGTGGGAGGGTCCAGGGATGAAGGTTAGAAATGACAGATGTCAAGTACCTGGTACAGTGGCTAGCATATCACAGGCATTTGAGAAATGGTAGCTATCATTGTTGACAACTGTTAGAAAACACTATTTTTCACGTCCCTGGACTATTTCAACAACCACAAACTCCAAAATCTTCTTATAGCCTCCTTATAGCAAGCCCCCTTATGGCATCCTGAAATTCAAAGCTGATCCTTTGAGGCTCTGCTTCAAAAGCTTAGTAGCCCCACCCCTCCAGGGGAAATCCTATCTTCTTGGGATAGGCCTTCCTCTGCAGCTCCCCGCCCAGCACTGCCCCCACCACCCTCTCTCTGCTCCCTGCAGGGCAAATTCCCAGGCTGTGCCTCGCTTCCTCAGGCCTCCTGATTTGGGGCATTCTGTTCCCTTGGCTGGCTGTCTGTCCAGCTGTGTCTGCTTGTTCAAACCCCTTTGAGAAGCCACACTCCAGCCACTGCCACGTCCCACTCCACTACTAATGGAATCCCCCCTACTTCTCTTTCCACTTTCTTATTTGCCCCACTGCAGCCCATTCGACCAAACACAGCCAGGCTTCTTTTCACACACGCCTCCCATCCCAGCACTCTCTCCTCCTCAAACCCTTCCCTGACTGCCCTCCCCCATCACGCTGACTCTGCCAGCTCTGACCCCGAAGGATCTCCCACTTGCTTGCTGTGCTCCACACACACTGGCCAGTCTGCAGTTCCCCCGACCCCGAGCCCCTCCTTCCCTCCCTCCCATGCACACCAGCCTCCGCTCTGGGAGACTGCTGGTGCCCTGACCTACAGGCCAGGGTCCTTTTCCCAGCTCCTCAAACAGAACATGCCCCGTTGTTCTCTCTCAAGGTACCCTGTTCTTTTCCTTCATAATATGAATCATACTCTATAATTATTTTTGGTGTATTAATGTATTTGTGCATTTTTTTACTTAATGACCTTCTTTCCCTCTAGATTGTAAACTCCAGGAGGACAGAACCTTAGTCCGAGCAGGAAGCCAGGAACCCGCACAAATGTCTGAAAGCAGATGTTTCTGGGAGGGTTTCCCGCAGCCCCTACCCTTCTGCCCCCAGCACACTCGATCGAGGCCCACCGGCCTCCTCCCACCTCCATCCACATGATACACTGCTCTGCAGCATCCGTTTGTATGTCGATATCTCCCCAAAGACTGTGAGCTACTTGACACCAGGGTCGCTCCTCTGTGTGTTCCCAGCAGAGCAGAGAAGACTGCCTCCTCCCCCACGTCTAGCAGAAAGATTAACTCATAAAGGTAAAGTTAGGGTGGGACGGATAAAAAGGGTGAAGGGGAATACAGTTGATAATATTGTGATAAGTTTGCGTGGTGAGAACTGATTCTCACCTCAGGGAATTGCATTGTAAGGTATACAAATGCTGAGTCACTATATTGTATACCTGAAACTAATATAATATTGTATAACAACTATACTTAAATAAAGAAGATTAAAAATAAAGGTAAAGTACTCCTAAACCTGCAGATAAAAACAGAGAAGCCCTGCCTTCAGATACCATTGTGACAAATACAAAGCTTCGACCTACTGGAACACACCTAAAATGCTCGCAAATGCTCAAGTGGTGAGGTTGAGTACTGAGTAACGTAAGACCGGCACTAAGCTGCATCTTTCGCATGCCACCTCACTCTTGACAGGCCATCAGCCTGCTTTCCTGTTGATACTGACACCTCTGATTCTCTGAAGAAGCCTTTTCCAGAAGAAGAGAGGCATGAAAAATGTTAGAAGGGAAATAAAGGGAAGCTACGAAGGGCAAGAAGAGGCAACAAGCCTGAGCTCTGAAGTCAGACAGTGCGAATTCACAGCCCACTCAGGGCCCCCGCTCCTCACACCTGGCCGTGGGTGGGTCCCTTGGCCTGCCGTGTGCCAAAAAATATATATTTGCCTGCTGAGGTTATGAGAAAAAGCTAAAGAAAACACACTCGCAGAGCTTGAAGTCTCTTGAGGCGCACGAACGTTCCAACGCTCGAACCCAGCACAAGCACGCGCCTGTAGCTGGGGCTGCAGACGAGGCTGCGCCGGGAAAGCCTGCAGCCGCAGAGGGAAGGCGGGGCCCGGGCCCAGGCTCTGCGGCTGGCAGGCCCAGCGTGATTTGCAGCACTACCGCTAGCTGGGTGGATGACTTGGGCAAGTCGGTGCACTTGCTCCCTTATGTTGCTGGGTACTTCCCTCTAAAAGGGGTAAAGGCAGTATCCGCCACATAGGGCAGTGATGAGGATTAAGCGAGTTAGGTAACACAGAGAGGGCTGGTACCGATAACGACTACATAAGGATTTGCTGGTTCGTTATTACTTTGCCTAATTGGTCAGGTCAAAGGAGGATTCCTAAGAAGTAACATTTCAGCTGAGACATCCAAAGACTGGTAGTGTCAATGGGTGGAAATGAGGAGTGAAGAGCATAGACAAGTGTCCACGGGTAGGAAGGGCAGTGGCGAAGCCCAGGAACTAAAAGCAGGCCATTCGGACCACCACTGAGAAACGAGGTCGGGCCGGGCATAACATTGTGAGTAACATCGGGAGTTTTATCTTCATCCCACAGGCAATGGGAGCCACTGGGTTTTTTTGATCAGAGAGAACAGTCTCACTTCAGAGTGGAGAAGAGACTAGTGATGGGATGGAGCGAGTGCCAGTGTGCGAGCTGGAAGTTCACGGCGGAAATCCAGAAGAAATGCGGACAACATGGACAAGAGGGATGGTCACACCGATGATGAGCCATGGACAGATCTGAGAGATGTTTCTGAATAAAACTGAGAAATGGGATGTTAAGTGTGACTCCTAGGTACCTGGACGGATGGTGGAGCCACCACTGAGAAGGAGGACCATGGCACAGGCCTTCACGGGGCTTGCGGAATGAACCGGAAGGTAGGGGTGCCACCTAAACAAACGCATGTGAGTGGTCAGAGGGCAGGGGATCTAGGTGCTCTTCCCTTGGGGAAGTCACTTCACCTGTGCACCTCCTATTCTGTTAATAGTTCTGCAGGCAGAGAGAACAACTGCTCATCCAAAAGTCACTTATATTTGGCTATAAAAAGCTACGAAGTGAGAACAATGCATACTTAACCTGTGCTTTCTCTCCCAGACCCCCACCACCTGAGACCCCCTCTAGCAGCCTGAGATCAGCAAAGGGACAAAGATAAGGTTCTCCCTGGGTGGTCCACTGAAGGCAAGAATTGCCTATGTGTTCAAAGGGCATAAGAACAAAACTATGTTCTCCTTGGTGTGCAAAGAATCCAGGTAAATTGTCATAGAAACCGTAAGTGGATTCTCACATCATTATTATTTCTAGCTACCCTTGACTGAGCACTTAGAGAGTGCCACGTACTTCACCCACATCATCTGTCACCCTCACGCAAAGCCTATAGAGACAGGAAGATTCAGAGACTAACATACCTGTGCTTACACAGCCACTGAGTGATAGAGCAGGGGTTTGGAACTAAGTCTGCATGATTTTAAGGCCAATCTTCTTTTTTTTTTTTAACCCTGGTGATTTTCTTTGGCTGAGGAACATTCAGCATTGACTACCCCCCCCCCCCATGCAAAAGACACATTTCAGGGTGGTTAAATACATTTAAAGTGAAGCACTTGGCCGCACAATAGAACAAAGCTGGTTGGCCTCTGCCGAGAGCAAAACCACAGCCTTGCCCTTATTTGATCATTCTGCCACAGGAGTGCTTCAGGCAGACAAACACTTGCCCTCAAACAACTACCAAGCATTTTATATCCCTTCAGCTTTTGTAGGTTGCTCATTTATCAAAAGAGCTCAGCCTTCCAAAACAAGCCACTGGATAGAAGAGAGACAAGTGATGCTTCTATAAATTATCAAATGGAATCTGCCAAGAACTTGAAAGCTAGGGTGTAGCGTGCTGGAAACCTACCTTCCAAGATGTGCAGAACCAAGCTCCCAGAGGTCCTGGTCCTCAGGAATGGATTCCCTCCATGGGCTTTGCCTGTGCCCACGCTGCCACCTGCTGGCCATAGCATGCATCTCCGCTTCCCCAGCAGTCCACCTGGAGACCTGCACAGCATGTAAGCAGATTGCTCACACTGTACCACCACCTTTTTGCATTTTAAGGCATACTCAAGAGCAGTTTTGATCCTCTGACCAAAGACTCTTTTCAGCCTGATACTGAAGAAAGCCAGGTGGAAACCCATGCATGTGCTGTTGGGAGGGGGAAGCAGAGTCAAGCACATAAGGGAATATTGCGTGACGGACCCAGGGCAGGGATGCACAGCGGGGAGGAGGCTGTGTGGGCTTGCGACAGTCACTGTGAGGACCTGCCATGTTGGTGAACCCAGCTGCCTAATTTCCAGCACACTTAAGGCTTTTTTACCCTCCCCAAATTCTTTTTAAATCTAGTGAGGTACCTTCGTCCTGCCTATTCCCTTTTCCTCTAGCATAGCTTGTGGACCTAAGGGCAGGGGAGGCTTCCAGCTTAAGAACAAAGTGCTATTATTTGACAAGACCACAGCAGCAGTCTTTCCTTTTAAGAGAACTCCAATCTTCTCCTTTCATTCACTCACAGCACGAAAATGAATTTCTGTGCTTGAGCATTTTAAAAATTAAAGGCTCAGAGGTACATGCTGATCAAAAGCTGATCTTCAAATACCTATTTCTGTCAGCTATTACTTTTCTTAAGATTTTTATTTTGTTTGATTTACTTCGTGGGGTATTACGTAGATGCAGTGGTATTGGAGGTAAAAGTCAGGGACCTATCTGGTGACCTTTCCCTCATACGTTTAATGTTCAACAACTCAATTAAAAATAAATTAGGACTTTCAGCCAAGATGGAGGCGTAGGTGGACACACTGTGCCTCCTTGCACAACCAAAATTAAGGACAACAAAGATTTAGAAACAAGAAAATAATCAGAACTGATAGAAAATTGAACTGTACAGAAGTCTGACAGCCATTCATCCAGACCAGTAAGAGGGGTGAAGTTGCAGCAGGAGAAAGTGAAGGTTAGGAGACCCGAGCATGCAGGCGACGGCTAGCAGACCCCAGGTGCACAGGCGGCAGCTAGCGGACCCCGGGCATGGGGTGGCAACAGTGCAGACCCAATCAGGCTACACAAGGTGGCTGGCTGACCAGGTGGTCCCACATTCACAGGCAAATAATCCAGACAAAGGGGAAGTGGCAGAAGGGACTGGAATCCAAGAGAGTATAGCAAGCGCCATTATTCCTTCTCGGACCCCGCCCCCACATACAGTGTCACTACCCAGCGACTGGGCTGCCCCACCCTGGGGAACACCTAAGGCTCTACCCCTCACTACATAATAGCCACTACCAGACCAAAAAAATAAATAAAATGGCTCAAACGGGAAAACAAATTAAAGCCCCAGAGCCAATTCATCTAAGCTACCAAGAGATAGCCAACCTATCAGATGCACATTTCAAAGTTCTGCTGATCAGGATGCTCACAGAATTGGTTGATTTTGGTCATAAATTAGATGAACAAATGAAGGCTACAATAAGTGAAATGAAGGAAAATGTGCAGGGAACCAATAGAGATGGGAGGAAAAGTGGGACTCAAATCAATGGAGTGGACCAGAAGGAAGAAAGAAACAACCAAACAGAAAAGAAGGAAGAAGCAAGAACTCAAAAAAATGAGGAGAGGCTTAGGAACCTCCAGGACATCTGTAAACATCCCAACATCCAAATTATAGGGGTACCAGAAGGGGAGGAAGAGCAACAAGTGGAAAACTTATTTGAACAAATAATCAAGGAGAACTTCCCCAATCTGGCAAAGGAAATAGACTTCCAGGAAGTCCAGGAAGCTCAGAGAGTCCCAAAGAAGGTGGACCCAAGGAGGAACACACCAAGACACATCATAATTCCATTAGCCAAGATTCAAATGAAGGAGAGAATTCTAGAAGCAGCAAGGGATAAGGGGACAGTCACCTACAAAGGAGTTCCCATCAGACTGTCAGCGGATTTCTCAAAAGAGACCTTACAGGCAAGAAGGGGCTGGAAAGAAGTATTCCAAATCATGAAAGTCAAGGACCTACATCCAAGATTGCTCTATCCAGCAGAGCTTTCATTTAGAATGGAAGGGAAGATAAAGTGCTTCTCAGATAAGGTCAAGTTCAAGGAGTTCATCATCACCAAGCCCTTATTATATGAAATGTTAAAGGGACTTATCTAAGAAAAAGAAGATAAATAGGACAGGAAAAAGACAGCAAACTCACAGATATTAACAACCACACCTAAAACAAAAGCAAACTAAGCCAACAATAGAGCAGGATCAGAAACGCAGAAATGGAGATCACATGGAGGGTTAGCAACAAGGGAGTGGGAGGAGGAGAGAGGGGGAAAAGGTACAGAGATTAAGTAGCACAGATGGTGGGTAGAAAATAGACAGGGAGAGGGCAAGAATAGTGTGGGAAATGTAGAAGCTAAAGAACTTATGACACATGGACATGAACTAAAGGGGGGAATGTGGGTGGGAGAGGGGTGTGCAGGGTGGAGGGGAATGATGGGGGAGAAATGGGACAACTGTAATAGCATAATCAATAAAATATATTAAGAAAAGAAAAAATAAAAATAAATAAATAAATTAGAATCACTCCCTGAATCTATTTTCTAAAGGGAGACACTGAAAGAGTCTTCCTTGCCCAGATTTCCAGAAGAGGACCTGGAATTTCTCAGCCTCTGACCAGTTTTCAGGTTTTCTACATGGTTCAGTAAACCCCACTATCTTCTGATTTCACGTGTGCTATCACAACAGATACAGCCCATCTCTCCCCAAACAATCCTGATCATTCCCACAGTCTCAAGCACACTTGACTGTCAGCTACTTCCAGGTCTGTGTCTTCAGTTTAGGACACTCACCTGAGGTCTGGGTCCATCTATGTCACTGCCCATCTATCTAACTGCACTCCTGGGGTGAAATATTCCACAGGATCCCTGCACTCTCTGTGTCTAAAGTCCAGTCTTGGTCACCCAGGGGCCATTTCCCAAACCTGTTTCTCCCGTGGAATAACTCCAGTTAACTGCAAAATTATCCATTCAGTTATGTAAACCCAAACCCCACAAGTCACCTGATGTCCCCACCCTTTATGTATGACTGATCACAAAGTCCTACGATGTGCACCACCTGACAGAACCTTTTATCTGCTTCTCTCCAGCTATAGTGGCACTGCCTTTTCACTTGGACTATTGACGTGGCCTTGCAAGTATCTATCTCTCCCCGCGCTCAGTGCTCTTTTCATCCTTTTCCTTCTTCCTTTTCATCCTTCACATTCGAGAATACAAAACTGATCGCACCCTCAACACCACAGTTACAATACAGAAAAGGAAATGTTGATAAGATTAAAAACTATTGCTCTGAAGAAGATCTTACTAAGAGGATGATAAGACAAACTATAGACTGAGGGGGGAAAGGTACTTGCAAGTCATATATCTGACAAAGGACTTGTATTTAGAATATATAAAGAACTCTCAAAACTTAGCACTAGAAAAACAACAATCCAACTTAAATATGGTCAAAACACAAGCACAGACATTGCACAGAAGAGGACGCACAGATGACAAGCACATGGAAAGGGTTCAATGTCATTTGCCATTAGAAAAATGCAAATTTGGACTACAATAAGATAAAACTGCACTCATCAGAATGGCTAAAATAAAAAATCAGATTTAGGTGAGGATGTGGAGAAACTGAATTGCTGGTGAAGATGTAAAATAGTAGAATCACTCTGGAAAATAGTTTGACATTTTATTTTAAAACTAAAAGTAGACTTATACCATATAATCCAGCCATTGCACTTTTGGGTATATAGCTCAGAGAAATAATAACTTATTTTCACATAGAAACTTACACATGAAGGGCATAGCAGCTTCACTTGCAATAGCCAAAAGCTACCCAAGTGCCCTTCAATAAGTGATTGGTTGAACAAACTGTAGCACAGAATAACTGTTGATACAGTCAACAGCTTAGATGAACCTCACGAATTATGTTGAGTGAAAAAAGCCAATGTCGAAAGGATGTATTTCGCACAATTCCATTTACATGACATTTATGAAATGACATAATGATAGAGATGAAGAGCAGATTAGTGGTTGCCCGGAGTGGGCGGAGGGGGTAAGTGAGGCTATAACAGGTAACAGGAGAGAGTCTTGGTGTAATGATACAGTTAGGAATCTTGAGTGTAATGAGACAATGCTACTCATGTAATAAAATTTCATTGCACACACACAAATGAGATAAGAGTATAGAGTAACTGCTGAAATTTTCTAGTTTTGATATGATACTATAGTTACACCAGATGCTCCCATTAAGAGAGGCTGGGTAAAGGGTGCATGGGACCTCCTTGTGCATTTCCTTGCATCTTCCTATGAATCTATAATTATTTCAAAATAAAGTTTTAAATAACTGATCAGGTCAGTCCCTCTCTGAAGTTACTTGTAGCTGTCATTATTCATAGAACAAAACACATCCACCTATACATAACACTTAAGATCCTCCATTCTGACATCATTTCCTAGCCAGCATTCTGGTTAACTGTAGCTTTGCTGTCTTTCATCTCCACATTGGTTGTGCTAAAATGACCACCGTTTTTAGACAATGTTTGCCTTTACTTCTGCAATTACAAAAAATGTATTCATGCATCCTGAAATTTCTCAATTTTTTTGGCCATTTGGTAAAATATTTGCATGCCTAAGCCAAATTAATCTATCAAATAACTACCTGTCCTAGACACTAGAGTCTTTATGCAATCCCTCTACCAAGAAAGGAGAAATGAGGTACTAGGATAAGAGCAACAGATGAGTGAGAAGTAATGAAAGAAGTCCACAGTCCTGGAAGACATCCCTTCTTGATTGATTGCCTTTGCTCATGTCGCAAACACAGTGTATTAGTTTCCAAGGGCTGCAGTAACAAAATACCGTAAGCTGGGTGGGTTAAGCAACAGAAATGTATTGTCTCACAATTCTGGAGGCTAACAGTCTGAAATCAAAGTGTCAGCAGGGCTGGTTCCTTTCGAGGGTTGTGAGAAAGTCTGTTTCATGCCACTCCACTAGTTTTTGGTGGTTTGCTGGCCATCTCTGGAATTCCTTGGCTTGTAGAAGACTCACCCCAGTCCTTGCCTTCATTTTCATGTGAAATTGTTCCCAAGTGCATGTTTCTGTGCCCAAATTTCCCCTTTCATAAAAACACCACTCACATTGAATTAGGGGCCATCCTGCTCCAGCACGACCTGATCTTAAATAATTATAGGAGCAACAACCCTATTTCCAAACAAGGTCACATTCTGAGGTCCAGGAGTTAGGATGTCATCATATGAATTTGGGGGAAAACAATTCAACCCATAACACTCACAACATATCAAGAAAAACCCTGTTCTCTCCTCTATTGGAATGAATGCTCTCCATATCAGCAATGCGCCTGGCACCAGAGGACACACAGAACTTGGTGTGGAAACTCACTGCAGCTTGCTGGGAAGATTCTCACATTCCCCACTAACAAAGACATGTAACAAGCATGCAAGTATGCTTGACACTCTATTAACAGATATTTGGTGGCCTGTCAAATGTGCAGGTTGGGCCACTCTACAATCAAGCTGCTAGCTATGTGGTAATGATATTCCAGTGTATAGAGCACTCTCACCTTGGAGCTGATTTAGAGTCATAAATTCTCTGTAAAAGTTTTCAATATGAAGACAATACTTACCGGAAACAAACCATAGTTGGTAAAAAAACTCACTTGAAGTTTATAATGGCCAAAGGCTTAATGCAGGCATTTTAACAAAGTGTGACTAGGCGTTGTAAGATTAAAGTAGATGTGGTCCTTCTAAACACTGCATAGGAATTGCTTAGTGGCTTTGGGGGATGCAGAGTGTGAATGCAACAGACTCTCTCCAAGGAAATTCTCTGCACAGCCCACTTTCATCTCCAACAACCCAACCCCCTCAAAAACGTTTGCTGCAGGTGAGTCAATCTAACCAGTTCCTGGGAACCAAAGCTGCGATTGTTGTCTGATAACTAACTTCTGGCATCTGGTATCTTCGGCAACATGGCACCTCAACCTGAACTTCCAATATAACGTCCTGTGGGTATGCAAGAGTACTTTCTGCTGCATTTGATAGAGAATTATCTGTGCTTTTTAGAAACTTCCATCACCTACTCCAAGAGTTTAAATTTCTATCAAGATGTTCTCAGGAAAAAATTAGGACATGGGAAGGTTTTGTGGGAAAACGTCATGTGAGATAAGAATGGGCTGATACATAGGATGTGACTTTCCAAAGAAAGAGAAGAGAATCGCCTTCTACAGTACCTTTCTGCCTATAGTCCCTGAATTCCGGCCTCCTCCCGCTACCACTGATGCTGGCAAATAATACTCTGTGCTCAGTAACAAAGCCAGACAACCTGCATCCTGCAGCCAAAAGGATGAGAAGAGGACCAGCACAAGGCTGTGAAAGGGACTGTGGGCCGGAGTGAAAGTAACTGGGGAATGAACGCAAGCCCACTTCTCCTTCCTCTTGGCTATAAATGCAGTAAAATCATAATGATAGAGACAAAAAAAGAGGTCGCCACACAAATGGATTAATGCTTTACTTTTGTATTTAAACACAGCATACACTCTCCAAGGCTCCCAAACAACTGCCCTCCTTGCCGGATGTATTAGTCAGCAAGGGCCACCATAACAAAGCATCACAGACAGTGGGGTGGCTTAAACAGCAGAAACTTATTTCTCACAGTTCTGGAGGCTGGAAGTGCAAAATCAAAACGTGGGTAAGTTTACTTTCTCCTGAGGCCTCTCCCCTTGGATTGCAGATGGCCTCTCCTGGATGCACGCCCGCCTCTGGAGACACCTCTCCTTATAAAGACTCCAGTCCTCTCAGATCACAGCCCCTCCCTCGTGATCTCATTCAGCCTTAATCATCTCTTTAAAAGCTCTGTCTCCACGTAGAGTCATTGGATTTAGAGCTTCACAATAAGTATTGGGGGGTGGAGGCATAGTTCAGGCCATAACACTGGTGTTACGTCATGTGACTAGGAAGCACATAAACCCAGGGCTGCCTTCCAGGCATGGTCAGTCTCTTCCAGATGGAAAGCCCCAGGTGGGTCTGCCCTGCACTGAGAAGCTCAGAGGCAGAGACGATCTCAAAGACTCTCAAGTCACACTCATAGATGCGGGCCACAGGGAAAATCTGGGGTCTTCTGCCACAAATCCAAATGCAAGAGCTCTCCAGCACTTTCTGCATATCTGTATACATACAATTATAGGGGAGGAACATACTAGCTTTAATTCTTTTATTTTCATTTAACACACACTGATTGGTATATTTCATAATATGGTACATGAATGTGGAGAAAAGCTATGTGAAAAATTCTGGTCCCTACCTGCACACGGTTTACAGTTGCTCATTGGGGAGCACCGTCATTCCAGCAGAGGATACAGTTTGCACCCGCTCCTCAATATTAACCAGTGCAAAAATAATTACATGTATGCAAATACAAGCTACATGCTTTCTTCATGCAATAAAATAAAACTCTTCTCCACAATAGGCTTCCAGTTTTACAAGCCGAGAAATACAGCAACAACTTTTCAATATCACTTAATTGATTAAAATGGCATACTTCCTAGATTTCACAACTTTCCTGCTTTGGCTTACTCCTGCAGCATGCCCTAAAACCCCGTTGTAGGCATAGTGACTGGACACAAAGGCAAGTGAAGAGCATGTGCGAATGTATTTACAAAGCCAAATTTGCCATGCAAATAGGCCTCTTATCTGGAAGGAATATGGAGCTCCTCTCAATTCTCATTCATCCTCAGATCAATCACTGAGCCGTGAAGGTCACTGCAGATAAGTGGTGCCCCCACTGGGGCCACATTTCCCTTTGAGTAGGAAACTGAAACAAGCAAAATGTCTTTAAGATTCATGAGTAGATATAAAGCAGAAGTCCCTTAGGGCTAACTGCAAACAGGTTAACCATGGGAAAACCTTTGGTGATAAATTATACATGTTGTCAAATGGAAAAGCTAAAGGGTAATGTAAATTTAAGGTTGAGAAAGCAAACTTAGAATTGGCAGGGAATTCCCAAATTTATGTTTCATATTAGCTTATCGATTCAACTAACCTGCAGGAACTATTTGGCAATCAATAGAGGTCACTTTACAAACGTAAATCATTCTAACTAATTTAACTTTTCTGAGCTGGATTCCTTTTAACAGACCTGCCCAATGCTTGTCTCTCCACACCCACACCATTCACCGCAAACTGACGGTAGGGTAGTCTTCCACAAGAGCACGGCCAGCCACGTCGCTGCAGAGCTGCCCATAACCATATGGCATCTTCACGAAAAGTAGGAAAATGGCACACCCTCCTCAAGTTAAAAGAAAAAAGTAGTGTGTGTGTAAATTAATGTATGAACACACAATCTGAGTAGCTTGCCAGAGCCGGACTCTCACCTGCTCACTTGTCCCCAGAATGCCAAGAAGCAGAGGTCACTGGCAGATGCACAGAAGTGCCCATGTGCGTGTTCACATACCCAAACTGATGCAGGGTGCAGCCAGGAGGGGGGCCCCCAAAATAGGGATTTGGAATGGGCCCAGAACTCATGGTGTCCAGGGAATATTAGAGGGACATATAAGATGTCCTCATCCCTTCCCCCACAAGTATGAGTTGGGGGAAGGGACACATGGAGCAGGGACATGAAGAGCTGCTAATCCATAGCATAGTCCTTTAACAGATCCATAGCCTTTGGCTAGTAGCTTAGATGTGTTAAATAGCTGTGACCATGCTCTGAGCCAGAGGGATGGAAAGGACTCCCCACAAGACGTGACTTGGGGAGGAACCTCAAGTCACAGCGCCTGCGTGGGAGCTTGGAGAAGATTGGCTCCAGAAAATGGAGACACACCTGCCCAGACTCATGATGGCATCCCAAAAACACTTGGAATATACGGGAATGCTGGCAGGTGTAACTGATTGTAGGAGGAGTCGGAAATGGGGGTACAGAAGAGATTTGGCGCGGGTATTTAAACTGAGGAGCAGCAGCCATTAGGGAGAGAATCCACGTGCTTTCCTGAGAGTTAGGACCCTCACAGCCCTGTGAGGGAAAATCACCATGTGGCTTTAGCAGAGAATTGCCATGTGGCTTTTCCACAGTGGGGACCCCTTCCCCACAGCTTTGGTAGAAGAAGGACCACGCGGCTTTGGGGTGCTCCCTTTTGTCTGTGTGGCCTGGGAGCAAGAGAGACTGCCTGAAAGAAGGGTGAAAGAACTCTTGCCAGTAGGCCATGAGAAGGTGCCACATGGCTTTGGATTAATTAGAGATCCTGCCTGGACAACGACACAGCTGACGGTGTCAAGAGCCTGGATCCCGGACATGTGCTTCTCTTCCTTGCAAGTATGGTACCCTGACTTAGGGCAGAGGGAGATAGGAAGCACTGTGGGCGTCTGTGGGTATCCTGAAGGACTTTGATATTTTAATGAAGTCGCTACTTTAACTCTGTATAGCATTAAATAAACATTTCCTTTCCTTTTCACAAATCTCTGGCTTTGAGAGGCATCTTTCCATAAGGCAGCGGACAATAATGGACCTTCTGTTTGCTCTGTAACAAAACCACACTCTCCACCCCCAGGGGGGGATGCTATGGCAGGGTCAGGGTTTGTTAAGAGTCAAAGCAGGCCACCAAGATTAGCAGGTGAGAGGAACACCAAATGCCCACGAGGGCTTCTGTTGGAGGAGACTTCTCTGCAGCCTCCAGCACTGCGCTGAGAGCCCTGAATGTCCCCCCAGCCCACCTGCTCTCAAATCAGTTACTGCAGTGGTTTTCAAAATGTAATAGGAGGCCTTGGAGATTCTCACAGTGCTTTCAAGGGACCATAAGATCAGAAGTTTTTTCATAATAATAAGACATATTTTTCACTCCCGTCTTCCATGAGTGTACAGTGGAGTTTTCCGGAGATTGCATGACATGTGATAACCGCATCACTCCAAGGAATAAGGGAATGTGCGCTTCTGTCTTATAAAATTTTCATAGTACTAATTTCTAATACAGTAAATATCAAAAGATAATAACCCATATAAATAAAAGCTCTTTGGAATCCTCAATCATTTTAAAGGTGTAACGGGGTCTTGATACCAAGAAGGTTGTGAACCACTGAATTACTACATGTCTACAGCGTGACTGACAGCCCCCACGGAAGCCCCCACAGAAGCAGCGGCCACGTGTGGTTCTCATGATCATTCCCTGCTCAAAATCTACCCTGGTTCAGGATTAGTGAGGCAGCAGAACATGCATCCTGGTTTTGAACACAGATCTACAAGGACTGTCCAGGAAGCATCCAGCCATGTAATATGGAAAATAGAGACATTTATTGAAGATGATACAAGATACAAGAAACACTGCATACAGGACAATGACGCCTCAGTCCCCGCCAAAGTGGGCACCTTGGGACCTCACACAGTCCTCCCAGCATCATTAGCAACTGCAGCACAATGTTCCTTCTTCTCTGGTAGCAGAAGCTGTGGAATGAATTTTTCCCCAACATGTTTCATACCCAGATCCTGAATTAAAATCTAAGACACGGTAGTTTTTGGAATCCCCAGATCAGCTTCTTGTTCTCGAACTGTCAGTCACTGATCTTTGTTGATTGCAGCCCATACATTCTCAGTTGGAGTTGCAGTTCAACATTCTCAGGTGTTCTCCTTGTGGCAGGCCTTCCAGGATGTGGATTACTTTCAACAGGTTCTCGACCATCTTTGAAGCATTTGTGCCACAATTTTATTTGTGCTTCACTCATTGCATCACCTCTGAATAGTTTCTATGGAGGAACATTCAAGCTTAACACTAATTTTGATGCAGATTCATTGCTCTAATCACTCAGTCATTTTGAATGTGACAGCCACACAATACACATGCTCACTCATCTACCACCCCCACTGACTAGTACAGGGAAGTCATCATTGTTCACACATGAGCATTCCAGTCTACTCTCCTTGGCTGCCAGGTTTCATCAATGTCGTATAAACCATTCTCGTTCAATTAACAATGACTAGGCTTTTTCCAGGCCGACCTCGTATAGTTGATCACTTACTAGTTTATATGACCAAGGCAAGCAGCTTAATCTTCTGAATATGAGCACTTGTAGGGACTTAGAGCAGCATTTTAAATCCTCCCCATTCTCCATCTATCACTCTGGGATTCTCAACCAAAAGAAATGTACATATTCATAAGAACCAAAAGCCAGGTGAAAAAGAAATATCAATGTTATCAATAATTGGGCAAGTGCCCAAAGACCCAACTCTAGTAAAGATGGATTGAAGAACAAGGCTTCCTCCTGCCTGTTGTCTTAATTCTAGAATGACCAGCTGTGTGAGCAGATGCCTCGTCTACTTACCAAGCTGTCTGGGTAGTATGCCCAGCCTGCCTTACCTACACGAGTACAGGGAAGAAGCCCATGATGCCACGTGCAGGAAGGGAAGGCAGAGATGAGCAGAAAGCATTTCAGAGTCCTGTAATCTGTCCCCTGGGGAAGTGTAACCCCAGGAATATTTCATATGCTGACTAGTGAAATTAGCTGTTTTCCCCTCAACTGAGAGTAGTGAGTAATAGACCAGAAGTAGTACTACAATAGCAATGGAAGGATCTCCTATTCTCATTAGAGATGGTAACATCTCATGACCTGGTGCAAATCAGTCACTCAGGTGATAACTAATAATAGCATATGTTGGGGTTAATAAGAAAAGAGGCAGAAAAATAAGAAACCTAAAATTGTTGTATCCTGTTTTCTACCCTTATTTATGAGAGCCTAAGGGCATTGGGAGTTATAACTCCCACCTTATCCCAAAGCAGATGCACCTCTGCAGCAACCCTCCAGCCTCTGACTGTGCATCTGAATCCCCGGGCTCAATGTTCTTTCAGGCTTCCAGTTCAATTGAATGAAACCTCTTTTCCCTTGAAAGTTCTGCTGCAAGGTCCAACAAAGCAGCCAGTTTCAGGATACACAGAGAAAATCATGACTTCCAAATTGTTTGCTGAAAACAAAACAAAAACCATAACAACTATGTCCTATCATTAACATGACCTTAGCATGTGACTTGAAGAGCCAGGAAAAGATGTGGCATGTAGAATGCATGTAAATACCTATGAGTCCTGGCCCTGCCAGTGAGGGAAGATGCAGAAAAAAATTAAGGATCAACTCAAAATGTAAACTGGTCATTGATTCCCACATAGCAATAAAGTAACCTAGTTAAGAGTTACAGAATTTCATCTATCCAAATGAAACAATAAAGGTGAACTATGTCACATAAGAATTAAGAATATCTTAACTTGGACTCCAAGGACTTAGGCTGCAAAACAAATGGCATTTATAAAGCAGGGTTTGGGGTAAGTTTCCTTGAATGTCTAAGGAAAACCTCTCTGAATGTCTGCAGTCCAAGCTCTTGCCTCAGCCCCAAATCTCTAGCCTATTAGCCTTCTCAGCCAGGTGAGAAGTAACCCCAATTTGCTCAAGATGGTGAACTTATCCTCAGTGGATCAGGGGTCTATAAGTCCAAAATATTGGCAGAAAAATAGAAATGATAAAGTAAACAAAAATAGGGTACTGATATTTTCAAATTGCTTAGAAAATCTGGTACATTAAAACATCTGACAAATTAAAATATGTAATTGAACAAAAGTTGTAAGTGAATAATTGATTTTTAGACTTACAGTTTTAGTTCAAAGGAATAAGTGGATTTGCCTATGTTTGTATATACTATTAGAATATATAAAATTACTTGAGATTTATAATATGTATAGATTTTATTTATTAAATTAACTAGAACATTGTAAGTACTTAGAGGTGATTTACATGCTATAAGAATTTAGTTATTAAGAAAAGCAAAACCACTAAAGTTTAAAATAGTTAAGAAACTGGACTTCTGGCCAAGATGGAGGCATAGGTAGATATACTTAGCCTCCTCCCACAACCAAAAGAAGGACAACAAGAAATTTAAAAACAAAAAATAACCAGAACTGCCAGAAAAATCAAACTGGCAGCTAAGGAGTTAAAGAAGAAACATTCATCCAGTCCAGTGCACCAAAACAAAAACAAATATGGCCCAAATGAGAGAACAGATCAAAGCTCCAAAAACAGAACTAAGAGATGAAGAGATAGCCATCCTACCAGATGCAGAGTTCAAAACACTGGGAATCAGGATGCTCACAGAAATGGTTGAATATGGTCGCAAAATAGAAGAAGTGAAGGCTATGCAAAGTAAAATAAAGGAAGATGTTCAGGAAACCAACAGTGACAGGAAGGAAACTGGGACTCACAGCAATGATTTGGACAAGAAGGGAGAAATGAACATTCAATCAGAACAGAATGAAGAAACAAGAGTTCAAAAAAATGAGGAGATGCTTATGAACTTCCAGGACAACTTTAAACATTCCAACATCCAAATCATAGAAGAGTGCCAGAAGGAGAAGAGCAAGAAATTAAAAATTTATTTGAAAATATAATGAAGGAGAACCATCCTAATCTGGCAAAGGAAATAGACTTCCACAAAGTCCAAGAAGCTCAGAGAGTCCCAAAGAAGGTGGATCCAAGGAGGAACACACCAAGGCACATCATAACTACAATACCCACGATTAAAGATAAGGAAAGAATCTTAAAAGCAGCAAGAGAAAAGGAGACAGTTATCTACAAAGGAGTGCCCATAAGACTATCAGCTGATTTCTCAAAAGAAACCTTACAGTCAAGAAGGGGCTGGAAAGAAGTATTCCAAGTCAGGAAAGGCAAGGACCTACATCCAAGATTACTCCATCCAGCAAAGCTATCATTTAGAAAGGAAGGGCAGATAAAATGCTCCCCAGATAATAAAGTTAAAGGAGTTCATCATCACCAAGCCCTTATTATATGAAATGTTAAAGGGACTTATCTAATAAAAAGAAAATCAAAAATATGAACAGTAAAATGACAACAAACTCACAACTATCAACAACTGAACCTGAAAAAAAAAAGCAAAACCGGGCAAAGTAAGCAACTAGAACAGGAACAGAATCACAGAAATGGAGATCACATGAAGGGTTATCAGTGGGGAGGAGGAGGGAAGAGAATGGGGAAAAGGTACAGGGAATAAGAAGCAGGAATTGTAGGTACAAAATAGACAGAGGGAGATTAAGAATAGTATAGGAAATGGAGAAGTCAAAGAACTTACATGTATGACCAGTGGACATGAACTAAGGTGGGGGAATGCTGGTGGGAGGAAAGGTGCAAGGCAGAGGGAAATAAAGGGGACAAAAATATGGGACAACTGTAATAGCATAATTAATAAAATATATTCAAAAAATAAGCCCTGGCTGGTATAGCTCAGCAGATTGATTGCAAGCTGCAAACCGAAGGGTCGCCGGTTTGATTTTCAGTCAGGGCACATGCCTGGGTTGCAGGCCAGGTCCCCAGTAGAGGCCACATGAGAGGCACCACACATTGATGTTTCTCTCCCTCTCTTTCTCCTTCCCTTCCCCTCTCTCTAAAAATAAATTTTTAAAAAATAAACAAAATAAAATAAAATATTTAAGAAACTATAATTCATCAAATTAATAAACTCTTTTAAAGGGCTTGGTAACATTTACTAGTTTCATAAATAGAATAATAGTAATTAGGAGTTGAAGGTAACAGTTCAATTAAAAATATTTTTAGTTTATGTTTTTAATACATTAAATTCTGATCTAAAGAAAAGTAACTTTTCTGTGAATGGCATCAGCCCCGAATACCACTAAAACACACATGACATTTTTGATTCTGTGTTTCCTTTGATTCTGGACTCTTGGCATTTGGTCTTTTAGAGAACATAACCCTGATCCATAAAGAACCAGCTTTTCAGAAGGAGGAAGACTCATTTACATGTCAAATGTGATTCTATTTCCTTACTGTATTTAATCTCCAGGAATGGCCTCATAAAATAATAACAGTCCCAGTTCAAATTCCTATCTGATACTTCATTCCATTATCCAAAACCATTGGTACAAAATTTATTGGCCAGCAGAAAGGAAACTCCTTTTCCATTTGGTCCTCAGCTCTAGGTAGATCAAGTTCCAGCTGTCTATGTCTCCATCAATACTAATCAAAATTACACTCCCTGTCTACAGAATTTTTTAGAAAGTTTAAAACCCATGGTTGGCAGTATCAGTTGTAAATGTTGAAAACCTGGGCTCTTTCTGAGTGTGGCTGACAACAGGTGGAACAGAGAGAGGGAGGAAGATCCCGGAATGTGGTAGAAACGGTAGCATCATACAGTGAGGGGTCAAAAGATTAAATTATGGAAGGTGAAGAATCAGAAATAGAGTTTTAGGTATATTATTTAAAGTTATAAAAGTAACCAATAAAACAACTGAAATTACAACTATAAATTATATACAGATACACGCATGCATGTGTGTGTGTTTAAAAACATTAGGAAGAGAATAGGAAAAGAGAGTAGTATAGATACAGCCTTATCTTTCATATCAAAAAGAAGTTATATATAATGTATAATAAATATATACTGAATAATATATAAATCAAAAATATGATCTGGAATATCACTGTCCAGTGGAGCAGCCACCAGCCACATTTGGCTATTGAGCACTTGAAATGTGTCTAATCCAAATTCAAATGTGCTTCAAGGATGAAATACACAGTAGATTTTGAAAACAATATAAAATTGTAAAATAGCTCATTAATAAGATCTACTAGATTATATGCTGAAATGATAGTATTTTGATATACTGGGTAAAATAAAATGTTTTATTAAAATAAGTTTTACGTGTGTACTTTTACTTTTTTAATGTGGCTACTAGATCATTTTAAATTATCTGTGTGCCTCATATTATATTTTTATCACACAGGACTACTCTAGAGTTTTGCCATTAAACATCAAAAGAACTAAAAATACGAATAAAAGATTTGACCTCAGGGAAATAGAACTGAGGCAAGAGGTACATGGGACAGGAACCAGCTGCTTTTTATCAAAAGCTCTTCTATATCATTTGAGCTACCTTAGGCATACATACCGTGCAAAGAATATGAAATGTTTAAACAAATTTAAAATAAAAGAATAACATATCATAAAGAGACAGGTAGTCAGGCCATAGATAAGGTTTCAAAAATGTGAGGACAGCACAGTGTGGGGAGGGAGTGCAGCTAGACAGTGTCCACGTGCAGGACAGAGTCACAAGGCCGGTCTTGGGCCAGTGTGACAGCACAAGGAATCCTTGCGGCAGGTCCCTGTCAGTAGCTTTCACAAACGAAACATATTCCCCAGTGTCATTTCAGTGCATCTTTGCCTCCTGTCCTCACTCTTATCAAGGCCAGTAAGTGAGACTACTGCCCCAGTTTCTCTCTGCCCCAGGGCCTGATCATCATGACACCTTGAGCGCTGCCATAAAAACCATAAAGTCTTTTCCAATTCCCAGGTGGCCCTTGGTGCCCAAAGTGATCGCAAGGTCCCAAGTCAACAACTCCCTCCTATAACCTCCCTCTCTTTACCAGCAAGAAATTCAGTATCTCTAAAGGTATCCTCCTCAAGAAAGATCTCAACTGTACCTAGCTATGCATGTCCACCTCTGAGTTCATAACATTTGCACCTTTTAATGTGCTCTCACACAGGAAACAACATCCCAGTGCCTAAGATAGTAAGAAGGTAAATTATTTGGGCAACAAATCCTTTTGAGTGACTGCTTATGCTAAGTCCTGCCCTAGATCCAAGGGACGGCAATGAGCAAAACAGCATCCCCTGCTCTCCTGGAACGTACATTTTGGTGAGAGAGACAAGTGACAAACAAGCAAACAAGTATATATTCATAATATAATTTTAAGTAACTATAAGTGCTTTTTAAAATATTTTTATAGCTATATAAGAAAAATATGCAGATTAATGAGACAGAGGGTGATGGGATGGGCATTGGAGGTGACTATTGTAGATATTTCTCACTGAGGAAGTGATACTGGAGAGAACACTTGAATGATAGCCAATGTCCAACCATGCAAACGTATGAGGGAAGGAGAAGAATTACTCCCTGTAAGGAAGGGCAATGAAGAGGGCTTCAGATGGGAATAAACTCATGCAGTCAAACGGGCTAGGGAAGACGAATGAGGAGAAGAGGGGAGAAAGCTGAGGCGCAGAGCAGTGACCTCCTACCTTGTAGGGCTATGTGGGCCCTGGTGTGGATTTTGGTTTTTATTCAAAATACAATGGACTCTCAGAATATTCGGAGGAGAGAATGAATTAACAGGACTTTCAACTTACTAATTGTCTTGTGGAATTAGAAGTAAATCAATAGTCCAAAGATCTTTCCCTCTTTTCTTTCTCCATTTTTAAGGTTAAATAAGAATTAAATCAGAATTTTTCATTCAGCACAACTTTGAACTCACCCTGGCCCAGCCAACAGATAACTGACTACTTATAGGATTGCGTCACTCTCCACAGCTCTCTGCCATTTGCAGGAGAACTCAGGTTCCACACCTAATTTCTTCAGAGTTAGAGGGTATTTACTGAGCCCTTTCTGATTACCATCACTGTCTACATGATCTTATTCCATCTTCATAACAGCCCTGTGACATTGGGAAGTTCATCCATCCCAGATTTGCCAGTAAATGACAGAGTCTGGATTTGCACCCAGTTCTCTTGGGGCAAAGTTCCACATTATGTTGTCTTTTGTATAGCCCCCTTATCAGCCATAATAGATTTTTCTAACATTTTAAAAGCAAATATCAAAATGAATAATCTACTTGGAGGTAAAGAGTGGTAATTCCTGTCAGTTCCTGACACTGAAATAGAGATTCAGCAAAGGAGAATAATTTTTTTGCAGTGATGCAAGTTGAAAGTGGCCAAGTGGGTGGGGTAATTTTTAGATTTTCCCAAACATTCCCAGTGTTATCCAACTTGTCTCTGAAAATTCAAAGCAGAAAGACATAAATTAAACCTAAAAATGAATATGGCTTTCAAAATAATAAAAGTCAACTGCACTCTAGATAGGCTCAAAACAACAAAACCAAAAAACAAACAAACAAACAAAAAAAAACCCTGCATAGCATCTACAAAAATGAGAATACTCAGAGAACGCTTCCTTCCAAAGTAGCGATGTGGGAGATCATGTCATGAAACAGAGGCAGCAACTGGGTGGGTGGAAGGCCGTGGATGAGCAGGCAGCCTGGCACCGTCCCAGGCTTGCGCATCGATTCTACTGAGTAATTAAGGTTCCTATAGATTAGTCATTACAAACTGTTGACCAGGACAAACTGTGCTTTAAATTGAAAACGTATTTATCTAGTGAATTCTCAGTGAGATTTGTGTCATATTGACTGGGGTAGATCAATCTTGGAAAAGCTGGTGGAGGAAAAAGGTATGGTATATGTATTAAGATGATAAAAATAATATATTGTATGTGGCTGCTCAGACCACTCCGCTGAAGCAACGTCACTGAAGTAAATGGAGAGAAAAAAATCTATGACAGTAGAACATGCTCTACTGCCCTAGTGTTTTCCTTTCAATTCTAAGATGAATTGGAAAACAAACTGCAGGGCCCTTCAGGAATTATTGTCTCAGTATTTGAAACAAAAGCATTGATTTTTAACACTGGAGCATATAATCAAGATTTAGAAACATTCACATCGAAATGATCTTTGAAAGGCAATTTGTCAGTATTTCATTTGTCCAACCTCTGAATATTACACTTTTAAAGTCTTTTTCCCTGCCCCTCTATCTCATGTGTAAAGTGATTTTCTTTAGAATTATGTTATACTTAAAAATTGCCAACTTATCATGCTTTTTTATTTCTTATTCTACCTACAAAATTTAAATACATATATGTATTATATGTATGTATTAAAGAAATAGAGGTCTTTCTTTTAATTGCATAACTAAAATGATAATGGTTTTGATGTTAAAATAATTATGGAATAATTAAGAAGTTAATTAAATGACTGAGGGATTAGGTTTCCTTGCATCTTTTGATATCATCATTCCCAATACATGGCCTTTTCCTGAAATGGAACGAGAATGCGGATGATTGTACAATGAGTTTTATGATCAGGTCTACAAGTAGTATACATTATTTCCAACCATATTTCATAGGACAAAATCCAAGCATATGGCCCCAAACCAACTGCAAGGGATAATGGGAAATAAAGTCCTCCTATACCCCCAGGAAAAGGATACAAAATTTATTAATATGTAGCAAGTCTCTAACACAAAGAAAAAAATTAAATTATATAATGATATGGTACTCAGATTTCCTCATGTAATTTCTAAAAACAGTTCAAAGCTTTATCTCAGAATTTATTTACATGTACAATTTTTTAGCCTTATGAAGAAAACTCCATAAGCATCTGGCACAAAAGAAAGGCCTTTACTATTGACATTCTGAAAGATAAATAAAGCTCTGATCTATGGTTCAAGTCATCTCAGGAAGCAGTCCTTTAAAAGTTGATGAAGACTACTTTCTAAATACACCAAACTTGTCTAGTACTAAGTCAAGCCCAACCGCAGGCCGACAACCCCTACCCCACCTTCAACTCCCATTCTATGGTTAAATGCAGACAGTAGCCTCCTAAATGCCCAACCACACTACTTCAGCTGAGTTCAAGGCCAATTGGAAAACTGCAGCAAAAACTAAAATATAGGCTGCCCCTAATATGTCCCGCAATTCACTCAGCAGAAAGTGAAGTGTCAGATGGAGGGTGGAGTGAAGTGGCCAATGACAACTTGTATCACAAAACGCGCAATGCCTTAAGGTATCTGCTTCCTCCGCGGGCGGTAAGTCCTCCCTCACCAGAAGCTACCAGCGGTGCCCGCCTGAAGGGATGCTGGAAAGGCCTTCGTCACTGAGTGAAGCCAAAACGATATCCACGTGCCACCCAGTGCTCAGCTTTCAAAATTCTATCCACTTAAACTTCTCGGCTGGTTTTTTCAAAAAGTAATTATTTACCAAGCCACTCCCCTCCAGCTCTGTGCCATCAAAGGCCTTGGTTCAATAATTGTGTAAGAAAGGCAAAAACAAACAAAAACAAAAACTTTGACCTTACATGACAACCTAAATGAGTGTTTTGATCCACCTTCTTTGAATAGCTTATTGTACTAGCTATCACTTTATGATAAGCAAATCCAAAATATTCCATTTAAGTCATTTTCAACTCAAAACACCATTCAGTTTTGTCACCTAAAAGGATAGCAGAGGTAACTTATATAGAGGAACGGAAATAGAAAATCCAAGTATGACCATGGTGAGCCATACTAACAGAGGTGCGGTTTTCAAAAGTTGTGTGTAAAGATCCACAACTGCTGATTTTTTAAATCCAGGCTTATAATTATACCCACATAGGTTGAATCACCATGTTTTTAATGGCCAAACCAGGTTAAAACTAGAAATGATAGAAAAGCTTGATCTAAAATACGATGACCAGCAACTTCAGAAGGCTAGGGACTGGTTCTTATTAGCATTACTGGAGTTAATAATTTCAAGAATGAAAAGTATGGCCAGGATTGTAAACTAAACTTGGCATTTCTGGCTGACTAAACGCTGCATGTTGCTGATAAAAATGCTGTTTCTTATCTAGCAAAACATCTGCCTTTTGATGCTAAAAGTGGGATCTGAGGGAAGTAGTGATCTTTCCCAAGGCAACTTGATTAATAGTATGCCTCCAGATTTTAGCTAAATTTTGGTGAAATCAGCAGTCCTGAATAACTGTTTTCACAAATAATCTTGATATGTATTTCCTTTCTTCCCCAGATTTCAGGCAGGGGGACCCTGAGCTGCGCTGCTGTTCTTCCAGAGAGCTCTCGCCTTTGCTGCTCTCTCACGAGTCAGCAGCATTCACGGGCCCCCCACACCTGTGCCGTGTGCTGCCAACCATCCTCGCTTGCTGGTTTCTAGGAGTTTGTGGAGAGAAATCATCTGAACGTGGAGAAACAGTAAACAAACAGACATAACATTTTTAAAAGGACTTAAAGATTTATTCCAAGGAGTTAATTTTATTGCAACATGGTGAAAATGCAAGAATAAAACTGTGTTCGCACATACACAGAGGTGGGCAACTGCGAGCAGGACAAGATAAAAACCGCTGTGAAGGGTGAACAATCTTTATGCAAGGTGAGGAGAAGATACTTCAAGGACACAGCAAAGTTTTTAAAAAATTAAGGAGAGCTGATGGGGCTTGAAAACATAAAATAAGTCCTTAGAACATATCACAGGTAAGGGCAAGAAAGACAGAGATGGAAAGAGAGCGAAAAGGAAATGGAGAGAAACAAGGAAAAAGAGAAGATAGGGGACAGTCTGCTGCGTTAGGAATCAAAAGAGCTGAGTTCGTACCCCGACCCATCCTGGCCACATTATCTCGAGCCGCTCTCATCACCAACCTCATCACCACCACAGCTGCAACTTGCAGAGAACTCACTAAGCCTGGATCCTTTACACAGGTTATCTCCTCTGATCTTCGCGGCAACTTGGCAAGCAAGATTCTGCCACCTTCCGCTTTATAGACTGGGAAACAGATTCAGCAAACTCGAACAATCATTCCATGGCTTTACAACTTGAAGATATCTGGTTTTATCTTGTTTGGAAAGCATATGTATCATTTGAAAGCACCTACCCTTTCCACAATGGTGGGATACCTCCTAAATGTAAGGAGGTATCCTTACATTTAGTTCTGGAACTGGTAGTTCCTACCAGAACTTCAGTCTCTTCATCTAGAAAGGGATATTATAATTCCTGCTATAGTCACCTGAGGATGCATGTCTGTTGTCTTTTGCCACAGTCACTTAATTTGTTCTTTCTCCTGGATCTCTGAGAAAACTAACCAGCCTGCTGGTCTTGGCTGGGCTTGAAGGGACAGTTTTAAGCATCTGAGCATGTGCCTGGTGGTCAGCTGGCTGTTGGCTGACCGATCACCACACCAGTGGGATAACTAACTCCGCTCCTGTGGCCTCTCATCTCCAAAAGGCAAGCCCAGGGTTGTTTCCATTTCAGAGGCAGAGAAAGCATGCAAGTCCTCCTGAGTCTGAGGGTCAGAACTAGCATGAAAGCATGACTTCATTGAACCCCACATCCTGTTGGCTAAGTGAATCACAAGACCAGCCTAGATGCAAAGGCTGGGGAAACAGATCCAAAATCACATCACAAATGGTGTGTCTACATGAAAGAGTAAAGAATTAGGGTCATTCTGCAATCACTCTACCATTAAAATGCATGTAAATATGCTTTATAAACTGTAAAATACAACACCTCTAACTAAAACTCACTCTTCTTTAAAAGTACAAGCCACTGCCACCAGTCCAAGGACAGCTTGTTTTCACAGCTGTCATCGCCTCCAGCTGAGCTGTGTGAAAGAGCTAGACAAAACCATACAATGAGAATCGGTATATCAGACTTTTTTATGCTCTCTGTATTCAGGTGAGATTTCCCTTCATGCCCTTACCTTGAGACTCCATCCGTAGTTATATTCTATCAAATTAGAAATTTCTTCCAGGATTAAAAATCTAGAAGAAGAATTTCCAGGCTTGGTGTCATTTATTCTGCATCTTCCTAAATCTGTGCAACATTCATCATTTTTTAAATTAAAGTATCATGCTTTCCTTATAAAGCAAAATCCCAAATGTTAAATCCCAAATTCATAGTTAAAGTGATTTACAATCAAGCTCTATTGGTCCCCAAGACACATAGTCTGGGAGGACTTCAAACCAACATTGGGATTCACATGAAATTTACTGTGATTTGAACACAAAGCTGCTGCAACCAGAAACTCCAGGGAGTCTCTTTTCTGTCCCAGAAATACTTATCTACATTTTCAAATTCCCCATGAACCACATCCAGATGAGTGTGCAAGAGAACGTTAACATTAACCCTTATGATGTCCCATAGCCTCTGCAGGCCCTGGTTCTCAGCCCTGGCTGACAGCACATTAGAATCACCTGCAGAGATTTTTAAAAGCCGCCATGCCCAAGTCACACCCCAGAACAGTCAAGTCAGAATCACTGGGAAAAGGCTCAAGCGCCAGCATTTTTACAAGCTCCCCAAATGATTCCAGGGTGCCCCCAAGGTCGAGAACCACCGTGTGGGGGCCCTTTGTATTAGGCTTGCAATTCTATTTTTCTCTTTGAATAGGTAAAAGAGCTTGGCTATTTCCCATTAAACTATTTGGAAGCAGCGTAGAATAGAAGCAAGCTTTGGGGTCAGAACTGCAGTTAAATCCCTGGTCAGTTACTTATTAGATACATGACTTGGAGCAAGTTATTTAACCTACTTAGCCCCTCTGAGCCTTGATTTCCTCCTACAGCAAATGGTATAATAATTCCTACCACATAGGATGTTAGAAAGATTAAGTGAGGAAGGTTTTTATAAAATGCTCCCATAATAGACAATCAATACGTATCCATTTCTTTTCCCTTTTGCCTTCAGATTCTTGAATAAGTTGCAGGTCACCCTAGGTGACCTGCTGTTCACTACTAAAGAAAAAAGAGAGGATAAAATTCAAGTGTACATTAGGCGGGCTGTACACTGTGACAGGGCCCGGCTGCCTGCCTTTCACACACATCAGAAAACCCTGATGCCGATTCCCTTGGGGTGAACTATCATTGTATATATTCACTTGCTAGGGCCTATCACACTGGGCATCTAAATGTCACTTGCTCATTGTCCAAGTGGGGTCTTTATTTTTTTCCTCCATCAGCCCAAGAAGCCTGAGGAAGACCAGGTTTGGGGGAAAGGCCACATAGGGAAGCAAGGACAAAGACCCGGCCAGCCTCCCTCTGTACCAGATCAGCTCTCCAGAGAAGCAACAACCTAAAAATGACTGCAGAGTAAGGCAATATCACCATTTCAGCTACCAAGCAGCAAAATTGTCTCTGAGGAGTAAAATTATTTTCTTTGCTAATTATAAACCTCCCAGACAGCTCTGCAAATACATTTCTGCACAAAGGAGTCTCTTTAAATTGCTGCAGTTTTTTTTTTTTTTTTCAAGAAGTCTGGCGCCACAAAGCAAATGAACCTTTGTGTTTTTCAGTCTCTGAGTTTCTTCATTGGTAACAAATAGGAGATGCATTTAGATTTTCCCAAAATGTATTTTTAAGTGAGTAAATTGCTTTTCTTAGTTCTGACTCATTTTCCAATTACAGAAAATCTTTAAAATTAAGATTGATTGAACAAAGCAAAAATTGTAGGAATAATATTGTTGATTAATTATATGTAACCAAACACCATATATTTACATAATACTTTCAAAATGACCCAACCCTGCAGAATCTATCTGCCTTCTTCAGCCCCTCAGCCCTCCCCTGCGGACAGGTCACGGCTGCCTCTTCCTCACCCTGGTTCAGAGAAGCTGTCCTACACTCTAGCATGGCCAAGCCTGCACCCCTCTGTTCTGATTGATTATGTGTTATCACCTACAGTTCTCCTAGTCTTCATTTTCTTGCTTATTAAAGTCAAGGATTTTTTAAAACTAGTATACTTAGATTCTATGGCACAGGGAATACCTAGCCAATATTTAAACCTGTCCAAAATGGGACTGTTTTGATCAGAAGTACTGGAGTTGTCAGCGAATGTTATGTGTCTCATTGATTTTATATCTGTCTCAGCAACATTGGTAGTTATCACAACTTAAATATTCTATTCTATGTGTACCGAATGTCAGAGGTCCACAGACTATGACCCTTGGGCCAAATCAGGCCGCCATCTGTTTGCGGGAAGCAGGTGCTTATTTGTTGTGCACAGCCACACCCACTCCTCTACGCATTGTCTGTAGATGCTTTCCCATCGTGAAGGCGGCGTTCAGTAGAAGCGACAGAGGCTGAACTGCAGGGCCGAAGATATTTACTATCTGGTCCTTTAGAGAAAAAGCTCTCCAACTCCTTTTCTAGATTTTAGTCTTCCTAACAACAGGGGCTTTGCTATACACCCAGTGGCCAGCACACAGCGAGTGTTCAATAAATATTCGCTGCATAAATATTGAAGTTTATCATCTCAGCCACAAAGGTATTTGTCAGGTACAGGTCTCGAAAAAAGAAAAAGCAGGCCTTTGTGTCTTATTTACAGATATATAAAGATGACAAGGCCCTAAAGATGAACACACGTCTAATTTTTTAGCTGAGAAAACCGAGGACAAGAAAGCTAAAGTGATTCTCTCAAGGTTAGCAAAGGAAAGGCAAGAACTCCCGCCACACATTTGTTTCTCCTTTAATTAGTAAGTAAGTCGCTTGGCGAATTTAGCCTGCTCCTGGGAGGACTGAGGGTTTGAACACACATGCGTGCCTTGATAATTGCACTCATTTGGAACTTTGAATTCTGACTTATTCCCTGAAGTTCTTTAAATGCTCTCCACCCCAATACATTTTCATAAATTTGATCAGGGAATAAATGATATGCGTGCATTAAAAAATACAAAGAATAGCTTTTCAACAAACTTTGTTAGTTAAATCAGCACCCTCATTTGGCCAGAACATGACTGAATCTCAGACCATGACACTGATGGGCCTCACCAGGCTGTGTCTATTCTTTGTAATTTCAAATGGGGTGGCACACAGCGGCCTGTTGATGGGAGTCACATTTTTCAAGCCAGATTAGACTCTGTTACCCCCACCAAGGTGACTACCTCACTTAATTCTGCATCTTTGGCTCATTAGATATATGCATACATTTTCCCTCCCACTCGAAAAACCTTCGAGCTTGTTTCTTTCCATTAATTCTTACCTCCTAGGACCACATAACTCTTGCAGAAATTAAAGCCCTGCCAGGTGATCTCTAGATTTCTCTTATGGTTTTGTCAGACCATTTTACAAATTCAAAGGGCATTCTACAGAAACCAAGCCCCGGGTAACTGGGGGGCACCAGCTCCTGTGTGGGGCCTCCCACAGGGCTGGTGCAGGAGGGGGAGCAATGACCCAGTCCTGAACACGGAGCCCCGAGGGTTTCTAGGCACATGCCATCACAGAGTCCCCCTCCCTGCCCTCTTCAACAAAGGAACAAGCAAAGGGTTATGCTATTTCCCCAGAGTATTTCAGGAGCTTAAATCTTTCCCAAAACATCTATACTTTCCTTTGAGAGTCAATTTTAGAAAATGATTTAACTTTCTCTCTATGGCTAAACAACAAAATGAACACTGACATCTAGGGGCACAGAGAGTAATTTATATGCACCCTGCTCTCCCTCAAATTCACATTTGCAATAAGAGCCTTAAGAGGGACAAATTGTCCCTCTTTTCCAGATGAAGAAAACAGAGGCTAAGAGAGGTACATCACATGGAAATTGATCTAGTGAATGGTGGAAGTGATGTCTAAAAATGCAACAGGTTTTATCTAAGTAAGGCACATTTCATCAAATGGGGCAATTTTCAATGTTTTCAATTTATCAGGTTCCCCTTTAAAGCTGAAGTCAGCAAACTTCCTATAAAAGGCCAGTTAGTAAATATCCTACTCTTGGCAGGCCACAGGGTCTCTGCTGCCACTGCTGGACCCAGCTGGTTGTAGAGGGCAAGCAGCCCTGGACAATTTGTGAATGAATGGGCATTGCTGTGTTCCAATAAAACTTTATTTACAAGATCAAGCCATAGCTTGCTGATGATGGAAATGTTCTGAAACTGGATTCTGGTGATAGTTACTCAACTCCATAAATTTTCTAAAAATCATTGACTTGCAAACTTAATATGGGTAATTTTATGTTGCATAAATTACACTTCAATAAAGCTGTTAAAAACAAAACTTAAAAAAAACACTAGATAAATAAATAATCCAATGCCCTGAGAAAGTTCCAGTGCACATTGATTATTCCATCTACCAGCTCTATATTTTGACAAAAATTTCTCCAGATCTGATATTCCAAAGAAGGTAGTGGTTTGAATTCCAAGGCTTCTACCTACTCCCTGAAATGCAAGACAGAATAATTTCATTCTGCCAAGTTACACTAAGAAATAGATAAGAATCACCCAGTACACCCCAGTTGCGCTACCTCTTGCCAGTATTGGGTGAGAAAGAATGCTGGGTTTGATGTGTCCAATGCACTAGGGCAATTTTTCTTATGCCATCATTTATTTTTTCCTCCAAAAGTTCTTTGTAATTCTGTCCCATAAAGGAAGGATCACAGACAAATAAATTATTGGACAGAGGCATATTAGGGCTCCAAAGTCTGGATGTCACAGTCACACTTCACTTCACTTACCGTATTTTTCAGACTATAAGATGCACTTTCTCTGTCTCCCCACCCCGACACACCACCAAATTTGGGAGGAATAATGGTTGTTAATGCCGTTGTTGAGTTCCATTTACATTTATGTTGGGAACTGCCCTGCCTGGCTTCAGAAGCTGTAACCCCCCATGGCTAAGGCTGAGTGAGAGACCTCGGGACTCTAAGCCACTGAGGAGACGAAGCTTATCTCCCTGGCAGGAGCACTGCCTCTGACCACTTTACTTACCCTGCTGGGCCCCCAGTGCATAATCGGTTAGCCAATGATGGGTAAGATTCCTCAAGGGAAGGATGGCCAAAGACAGGCATGATCACAAGGAGGCCCTCAAGGAAGGATTTGAGGAGCTATAGAAAAGGGTGATGAACCCTCGCCCCTCAGCTTTGACATAGCCTGATTCCTCATTCTATCTGCAAGAGTCTCCTAATCTCTTGGCTGCCTTACTTCCCCTGCTCGACCTAAGCCTGAAACAATGAAGGAGGTGGGTATGGCCCTGTGCTGGAAAGGGCAGGTTCCCCGGGGCAATCAGGCCTAAGAAAGAATGCATAAAATCATATGAAACCTGCTTTGTTAATACCCTCAATTTAAATGATAAGGGTCCAAGCCTGAAATGAATTTGTTTCCCAAAGTTTTGTGGCCCTTTAGCTATCTGATCCTGACTCTAAATAAGCCCTCAGAGTTTTTTGAATGTTATCTATTTGATCATCACTGCCTGACAATGATTGATGGGCCCAATCGGAGAATGTGGGTCTTTGGAACACTTGTTGCTTATTGATTATAACAATGCTCTGTGTACTTTGATATATTTGCAGATTACTTTCCCAGGGTCCTGTGAAAGACCAGCAAGCAGCAAGCTTTGTGGGATCTATAGTGGTCCTAACTAAAAACAAGGCGGGGAATATAGGAGACCATTCTGCGTGGCATGGGCCCAGACAGGACCCACGCCCATGGATAGGTTCTCCTTTGGGGAATCAGGCCTGCATTGTACCTAGACTGCTATGAGACTTGCTTTTGCTAAAACTCCCTCACCCTGAATTGAGGCAGCAAACATTTACTGCAAAGTAAACTTCCTAAAATCCATGCTAAACCTTCCAAGGATGAGTGTAACCAGTTCAACCACTTTTCCCTTTTAATTTGCAAATATCCTTCTTCTGTGATGTGATTAGAGGCATCATCTCCTTTGTTTTCTGTAAAAGGTAACCACCTAAAGCAAACCAGTGCATAGTAAATGAGGACCATCGTGTAATATGCCCAGAAAAGAAAGAAAGGCCCATAGAGGCAGGGGCCAAGGCTTTTCTCCTCTTGAGAGAAAAGCTATGCTTCACCTTTTCCTCCACAGGACTCAGTAGTCCATGTGAATTTCTCGTGCCTCATCTACAATGTGGCGGACCCCACGAGCCGGGGTCTGCATCACATTTACATTGGTGAAATATTATGTTATTTATGTTATTAAATATTTTACCACATTTTTTGCTTCATATTTTTTTTTCCAATTTTCCTCCTCTAAAACCTAGGTGTGCCTCATGATCCAAAAAATACAGTGCTTAACAACCAGGCCTTGGACCCTGGTCTGTGCCAGGCACCCTGATGGGCACTGGGGCACAAAGACATTAGACACGGTTCCTGGGCCCAGAAAGAGTGATATTTCACATGGGAGAGAGGCCAGGAGAGGGTTACAGTGCAGGAGGTAGGTCTGGTGGGTCTAGGAGGTAAGCCCAGAGCACAGTGGCACACAGAGGACACCCGGGCCAGCCTGTCCTGACAGTCAAGTTAGCAGCCCGATGAAAAGGGGGCGGGGGAAACAAACAAACTTCACGGACATGAAGTTTTATGATTTCAAAGATGAGGAAGTAAGAGAGAACAGGCCATTTTTAAGGGGGTGAAAACAATCCAACATGTTGCATGTTGGGAGCCGCACATGGGAGGTGAGCCTGTAGCAGGATGCATACCTACAGCAAGCATCTGCTAGTCTAGGCACCAAGATACGCCTTTAAGGTTAAAAAAAAAAGTATACTCGAGGTTAAACTGTACAGTGGGACATCGGTGGCCTTCTGGCTCTAATCTTCTCTCCAGTACAGAAACCTTATTCCAGTGTCCTAAACAAATGATCAGCTGGTCTTGATTTGAACACTTCCAATGCCAGGGAACTTACTGCCTCAGGAAACAACCTACTAGAGAGTTCTTTATATCAAATAAGAAACTGCCTCCCTGCAACTCCTTCCTGACTTCACAAAGAAATTGGCCAACAACTTTTCCCCAAAGAAAGGCTCAAATCACAGTAAACAGAGGCCAAAGATTAGGCTTAGAAATCTATACAGTCTCACCTTCATCAATACAGTGTCCGATATCCCACCAACCACATTCTAAGATGCAGTTGATTTCTCACTCTCTTGAAATCCATGCCAAGTCAGAACCAGTGATCTTTCTGAATCAGGACACATCTACTAGGGGGACTGGGCATCTGAACCTGAACTTCTAGACACAAGGAACAAGGAAGGCCGAGGAGCAAGAAGAAGGAAATAAAAGCAGATTCTGTACTGAGCGTAATGGAGAAGCCAAAGCACATAGCTCCATGGGTAGGAGCTAAAGAGAGAAAGCTAGAGCGAGGCAGACATCCCAGAAGAAGCAGTCGTGCTGCAGCGGTTCAGCTGCACGACTCAGATTCACGGGGCCTGAGGGAGCGTTGCACGGTACAACAGAGACAACCAGAAAGGCACTCAAAGTTATGTGCAGGGAAAGAGTAGTCCCAACCCCCAAGTCAGAAATACGTTACTCAGCTGCAGAGAGAAGGCAGAATTACTTGAACCTATTTTGCTTTCCTCTTTGCTACTACCAAAAAAGTAAAAAATAAAAAGATGCTGACTCTGCAGAGTAGAACACACATTGTCCACAAAGAATGCAAGCCAGGGATGGATGAGAAGGCAGCAAGACCTGGGAGTAACTTCTGCTCTGTCGAGTTAAAGGCCCTGGCCCAGATTAATTGAATTCAAGACACTGAAAAAACCTACAGGTGTTTTCAGAGCCCCAGAGCTGCAAGTGTGTGTAAAATCATGGACAAAGACTGAAGCTAACCACATAAAGACTAAAGCTAAACTAATATCTCAATTACCAAAAAGAGAAACAGCTCAGTTCTGTGAAAATGTGAAATTATAGACTGAGAAGCCGTAGAACTAACAAATAAACAGGAGAAGATTAGAAACAAGTAGGGAGGGGGGAAGGGGCGAGGAGTCATGAAGGACACACACAACGAGCATTTAACAGTAATAGAGGCAAACGCAAAACTGACGATGGCAAACTGTGTTCACCATGCCAAACACTGTTCTACGCGCTTAATCCTCTGACCAAGCTAAGAGGCAAATATTATTACCCCATTTTACAGATGAGAAAACCAAGGCACAGACTTCACAGGACTTGCTCAAAGTTGCCTGCTAGTAACTGTCAGAATCAGGATTTGAACCACTATAAGGTGCTACCACCTGAGAATTTAGAGCTTGGTAGGGAGGTGACCTAAGAGGAAGAGGCAGACTTGGACAAAGTTGAAGAATGAATAAAAGCTGGAGGATGAGACTGAGGTGGGATCGGCACCATACATGGAGGCCATGAAAAAGAGGGTCCTCCCCGGTGCTCAGGGGGCATGATGAGGACGGAAAGAACTACGGCAGGAAACAGGAGGCCAGATACAGAGCACCTTGATCAGAACAAAGAGGACATTGACTTTCAACTCTTGGGTGCCCTCTACCATTTTGTGTAAGCCTTTCAAATATGCCCCTTGCTTCCAAGATCTCCCTTCTAATCCGGCTAAAGGCGCTTTTCTAAAAATCTTTTTTTAGATAATTTTTTACATTTATATTTCAGTTATAGTTGACACTCATTATATTGGTTTCAGGTGTACAACATAGTGACTGATTAGACCTTACCAAGTGGTCACCTCAATAAGTCTAGTACCCATCCAACACCATACACAGTTATTACAATATTATTGACTATATTCCCTGCACTAATCCTCACCAATTGACCGCTCCACCTGCTGTAGGTAAACCTTGAGTTAGTCTCCCAGGGACTCAAATGGGAAGCAGCACAAAAGCCAAGCCTGCCTCGGAGTCTATCAACGCAGTCCCCCTTCACAGCTTTAGTCAAGGAGGGGAAACAGAAGGCATGCACCTTCCTTTGGTCCTGCATTTCCCCTCTTCTTCCCTCAACTCCTCAGGATAGAAGGGCAGGTTTTCTTCCCTCCTCCTTCTCTTTTGTTAGAACCAAGCCCCAATTCTCACTTCCCACTTCTTCTAGAATTACAGTGATGAACAGAGTACAGACAGAGACAGACAGACAAAGAAAGAGACCACTTTTAGGTTCATAAGGGAACCCAAATTCGAAGGTGTTTCAAAAAACCACGATACCCATTTCATTTAGAATAGGGGAGAAACCCAGAGCCCCACTTGCTTGTTGGGCTCTTCCCTGCTCTTCTCAGGGCCACTAAGGAATTTAAGGAATCCCGGAGAATTATTGACACATGTTTAGAAAACCACCGAGACTGTCTAGCCCAGAGCCCTCCCACAAATAGATAGGGCCTTGAGGCCAAATATCATTCAGCAAGTCAATCACAGACTTAGCATGAAAGCCCAGGTCTCGTATTCTCTGACCAGCTCTTCCCACCGCTTCTCAGCTGCCATGCCCAGGCCACTGTCTAGCACCGTGCTCCCTAGCTGCTTCCAACCGTAAGTGTGCTGGGGCTTTGTTACAACATGAATTTCAGTTTAAATCTCCAAATGTATTTTTTTAAGACAGGAGTATTGACCTCTCTGAATCCTTAATCCCCAAGGGTGAAGACCTGAAGTGTGCTGCTATACAACTTTCAAAATACCGTGACATCAGCTATACTGAGATCCATGCCTCCCACAGATCTAGTGTTTTGAGTTTCCATAACTGCAAGTAAATTTTTTGGTCACAAAATGGGACTTCCTGAATGGTGGAATGACCACAGCAAAAACAGCATAACCTAGTGAGGGGACATCAGGTAAAGAGACACAGGAGCAGGAAGAAGCCTTTTGTTAACCACTGCGTACTCTTGAGCAAGGCCTCTTACCTGTATTGGACACCAATTTCGTTTTCTATAAAACACACACTGCAGCATCTCCCTCTCCCCTCTCTCAACGATGTTAGGAAGATAAATCAGCAAAATATATGAAAAACTACATGCTCCTAGGAAGGAAAGCACTCAATAAATTTTCAAACTTCTCATTAGTGAACACAAAAGTCATTTCCCTGAATGTAAGATACTTAAAATCAAGTATCCTGCATCATTTTGTGCAAAAAAATATTACACTGTTAACTATGGGAGCACACTGGTGTCCATTTTAATTAGAAACTTCATGTTGGAGTTGTAATTTTACTGTTATTTAAAAAGAGAACGATGATTCAAATTGACAGAAGCCAAATTTCTTTGCTCTCTCTTGTTGCAGGAAGTAAGTTAAAGCATTGAATTTTAAAGGGACACATTTATAATGTGCATACAACTGTTTTAACAGCTAATAATCTGAAAAGCTTGAAGGAAGTAAATTGTGAACTCAGTGCAAATTCAAATACTTCTTAATAGCTTTACTTTGTGCCTTAAGCAGTAACGATAATAATGGCATCTATCCTATTATATCCAAAGATGAAACCACAGAAACACAGATGGGGGGCATCTTGGTCCCCGCCATATTATACCCCTTTGGACTATGGACACCTGTGTGAGCCAGTGGGCTGGGGAGCTGGGCAGCCCTGGCATGCGGAGCAGGAGAGTAGAATCAGTCACTTCCCCCTTTGCCCTCTCATTCTGCCTTTGCCTCCATTAAAGAACCTGCCCTACTGTGTTTAGTAATTAATTACTATCCCATCCCCCCAGTAAGACATGCACTCTTAGAGGTCAGGGCCATGTCTTATTTGTATCTGGATCCCAAGCACATGACATACAGATAAGAAGTTACTCCTGCACTGGGTGGTCACCAGGCCACTGAGAACCAACACTCCCAACTCCAAGTGCCCCACAAGCATCAGTGTCTTCCCAAACCCCAATTCTGTGCACACAGTTGATCTGGGCTTGGCAATATTTATTCCAATGTATAAATAGGCTTGATTCCAGCATTACAACCAAGGGCTTCATAGTCACTACAGGGGAAACAGCGCATGTCAGCAAAAACAGAAAATTCGAGCCAATTTCCTCCCCACCCATAAAACATAGAATACTCACATTGGGTATTTGGTTTATAACGTGAACAAGAGCAGTACCTGTTTATTCTAGCACCCCAATATTCATCAGCATCATCTCCCTCCATCTCTGAGATCTACCAGTAATCTAGAAGTATCCTGAATATTTTTATCAAGTTTGGAGCCTGAATTCATATGCCCTTTCAGAGCAAATTGGATACTGATTTCCAGAAGAAAAAAAAAGCCCTGAAGTAAAGACACAACGGGTATATTCCAATAATAAATTGCCTCTTTAAAAAAAAAAAGATTTATTTGTTTTTAGAGAGAGGGAGAGAAACACTAATGTGTTGGTTGCCTCTCACACACCCCCAACTTTGAACTTGGTCTGCAACCCAGGAATGTGTCCTGACTGAGAATCGAACTGGCGACCCTTTGGTTCGAAGGCCAGCACTCAATCCGCTGAGCCACACCAACCAAAGGCTAAATAGCCTCTTAAGAACAAAGTATCAACGCTGATAGGAACTTTCAGAATTATTGAATCCACTCCCCCATTTTTTCAACAAAGTGACTTGGCCAGTGTCACATGGCCATGCAAGGTCAGAGCAAAAAGACTAAAATTCAGGTCTCTACATTCCCAATCCAGTTAGTGTGGCAAACCACCCTCATTTGCCCAAGGTTCCCAGGACATGAAACTTCCCATTTTTACAGCAGGCCAAGCCCAGGCAAACTGTTTGCCTAAAACTGAGAGGTTTCCTAGGATACAGAACTTTGAGTGTAAAAACAGGAAAAGTCTCAAGCCGATAACATTTGGTTGCCCTAAATCTAGTGCTCTCTTCACTACATATATCTGTTCCTGTTAGCAGCTTGATAAAATGTTACTAACTTTGCCTGAACCATACAAGCCCAGGAAGAGCCCAGCAATAAGAAATCGAGTCTGACAGTCGTTGCACAGCTGTGGCCCCTGTAAGAGGGACAAAATTCTATCCATTAATCATAACACATAAATGATCGAAACTAGAGCCTCAAGGCTCTCTATGACTTTTTCAAAAGAATCTTCAGGTCTTTAAATAATTAAAAGCTAAAAACATTCAAGAGGAAGAAAATGAACATCATGAAAATGAGCATTATGGAGCCAGTCCTGTTTAGGTATCAAACTGTTATCATATGTCCAAACTGATCAAGTTGTCACTTCTGAGCAAAGAAGGCTCACAAAGTTCGGCTGATTAATTATCCTGAGAGCCAATTCAGAATACAATCATTACTTATGAGGTACGCATCTGACACTGTAATTAGCCTATAATTCCTGTGAGTCCAGGGAAGACTTCAAGTTTGCGTTCAAAAGTCTTGGAGCATTTCCCACAAAAGAGAGCTTCAATTGCTCTCTCAAGTTCTTTGAGGGAACTTGGGATTCTGAGTGCATGATATTTCCATTTATAAAAAGGGTTAATTTTTTCCCTCCATCTTCAATCAGGAGTCTCACAACATCAGGCTGTTGGGAAGATTCAGCAGAAAAATACTGCTGTATTGGCCAAACCTACATCCATGAAGTCATAGATTAACCAGCCAGACAGACACTGTGCACTTTATTCGTGCACACTCTCAACCTCACAACTCTTCAAGGTCAATGCCATTACCCTAAGCATGTAACTGAGAAGCTGAAGTCCCACGCACTCACTGGTCCCCAAATCAAGAGCTAGTAAATGAAAGGGCCAGTTTGAATCTGGGTCTCCCTGGCACCCAACTCCAGGCCCCTTCCCTGGACAGTTCTCCTCCCAGACATACTCTCCCCACCAGAGAAGCTGCTCAACTCCCATGGTCTGAGAAGGCTGGATTTGCAAAGGACAGCATGCATCACACTGTCCATTGGAAGAGACAAGTCTCACAGGAAAGGAAAAGGAAAACATCTAGTCTAACAGCCCTACTAAATAGAAAGAACTCCACTTTATAATTAAAGACAGAAAAGGCAAACATCTTTGCCATAACCCCATATGTTAGTTAAAAAACAAACCAACTAACTGTATTTTCCAATACAGCCACAGTTAACAAACTATAAAACACAATAATCTTCAATTTGATCTTCCATAAAAAAATCTCTTCTCTGATTTGAGGGTAGTTAATATCATTAAACAAATCCCTACAGTGCACACTCCACACAGGGGCAAATTCTCTTGCTCCATGGAAAGAAATTCTCTGGAATTTTCTACTCTTAGAGGAAATTCAGGAAACAATAAATTATAACTCACCAAGTGACAAGAATGGAAACCTGGAATTTATACTTTCCTTTAAAAAAAAAACTGCTTACATTTGGCTTTCTTCCTCTTTTATTCTCTCCCATCAAGAAACAAACCCAAAGGAAACTTCCAGCAATTTCAGCTGGAAAATTAACATTCCAGGTTGCTCTCCTTCCTTCCTGAGGATGATGATAGTCTGATTTACTGCCTCCTTGCCTGGTTTAATCAGTAAAGAACACTAAGTACAAGGTCTAGATATTTTAAAAGACAATTTACTATTGAAAAGGGCAATGCTGTGAGCAGCCAAAGATTTCAATGCCCCAACTATTAATAAATTCCCTTGAGTCTTTGAAACTTTTCCAGCAAGATCATCCAAATAGCAAGTCCCCAGAACCTTGGAACTGAGCACTATGAGTTTCTAACCTGGGGTTCTTGTCCTGTTAACTTTTCTTGTGCTCTGGCAGGTTCCTTCCATTCCTTTGCTCCTGCAGAGCTCTGGAGATGCCCTATCATCACGCAGGGCCGCACCCCCCGCAGAGTCCCCTGGTAAGGAAGGAGGCCTCTCGGAAAAGCCAGGAAGCATTCCTGCAAACTCTACCATTTTTTAGAGGAATTACATGACCATGTTTAAAAACAAAGACTCAAGAGAATTACAAATTCTCTTTGAGAATTTGAGAATTACAAATATGGAGCTATTGGAATTTCTAAGAGAATTAAGTTGAAAGTAGGAAGACAGAGGGAAATTCCATTCACTCTGAATAACTGGAAATGCAGCTTTACAAAAAGGTAATTTAAAAAGTGATTTCTGTACTTCTGAAAGGGGCTCACATACAAGCTCTTAAAAGGCAATTCTCCCCAGTCCTTTCCAAACACAATTTACACTACATTGCACTGAAGCAGGACATGTCAGGAATTTGAGTCTTAAAATGGAACATTGTACTTCTACAATTCTCAAAAGGCTTACACCAAATTTGGAAGTCCTTTGTGTATGGGAATCCCTCTGACCCAAATCCTGGGAAGAACTGAGCCTGTATAGCTTTGGGCACAAGGAGGTATGTGAGCTGCTCCCAGTCCTCTGTTTGACCCCAGCTGCTCCTCCAGCTCAAACCCCAGGACTGTGGCTCACTAGCTCCTCTCTCATGCTTTGCCAGCACATCTTTAAGCTCATTCCCGAATTCCCCTGCAGCTGCCTTCAAGGTGGGCAGAGGAAATGGGAACAAGATAAAATCAAAGCAATTATTGCTGCTGCTTTTGAACAGTTCTGATAAAAAGACTTATTACATGAGAGAGGCAGTGGTTACTACTATCAACAACCAGGATTTACAGTGATAGTGAATTTCAATTATCCATGCTAAACCTATCTCTCTCTAGCTTGACTGCTAGTCTCCAACAAAGATAACCCGCTCCCTTCAGTCATGATCTCAGCCTTTCTCCTTCTACTGACTCTATTAGAAAAATTGCTGAGTCACTGCCTTGCTTTCCCAGCAAAGAGACTCTGGTAGTAAATTTGCTAAATCCTATGAGCTCATCCCTTCAATCCTAGCCCAACCTAATGGTGGTTCTTACCTCTTTCACTGTCTAGAGAGAGGGGGCACTTTTTCATCCAAATACCTTTTTAACTTTTCCATTACTCTTTGTCACTAAGGAGTCAGTCCTAACCCCTGGCACTAGCTCTTCTTCAAAGAGCCTGAGCCAAGGAAAGCTGAGGCTACTTAGAGCCACACAGAGCCAGTATTCTTCCGTTATGAGGCCAGACTAAGTGACCATCAATTACTCACACGCTGTGCCCCTGACGAGGCCATGATGATCAACTCTGTATTCAGATTCAGCAGTCTACAATGGTCTTTCAAAGGAGTCTGTGCAATGGTCTGTCCAATGGGGCTAGGTCCCCACCAGCCAATATGAACAGCAGGACGTGAAGAGGGCCCAGAGAAACACCAGGAACACTCATCTGGGAGTCAGAAACTGAAACCGATGTTGGCTAAGTGGTGAGGGAAAAATTTCGATTCTACTCTGTTTGGCTCTAAATTCCATGAACTTAACCACAACTACCCCACTTCTTATATTAACAATATGCTAACAGTTGTTGCATATGACCTATAGGCTGGGTGCTTGACCGGGCATTACTATACCCAACTTTTAAAGTTAGGGAAACCAACTGCAGCAAAATATAAGTGTAGTACCAATACTTGAGCCCAATTCTGTCTGACTTCAAAGCTATCTGTGGGACTATTCTAATGCACGATGAGCAGAGCAGGTTGAAATGAGGAGCATTCGGACCGCAAACAGCACCCTCAACTACGGTCGGCTTGGTGGTGGCTGCATCAGAGGAGGACTGGCTACACTGGGAGGAGCAGTGGGAACAATATCCAGTGGTGGCAGTGTGGGCTGAGAGTGCACCAGCAGTGCTTCTGTGCCCTCTGTTCGGCTCTGGAAATGCAACAAAGCACAGGCACATTTCAGACCTTCAAGGCACCACAGCAGGAAGGAACTGGAGTCAATATCAGGAGACAAATTGGGCAGCACCCTTAGGCCAGGAGGAGGTTCCAACACAGCCTGACCCTCCAGCTGTTTTGGCGCTTACAGGACGGTAGGTTGGTGAGGAAGTTGGCGAGACACCAGTCAGGGTCTAGAGTCATTAGCCACCAGGCTGTGGCCCATAAACTCCAAGGTATTTGAAGGCCTCCGACAAAATGTAAACCAATGAATCAGGTTAAAAGCAGAGATTAGGGGAGAAGAAAGTGTCAGGATCCAGGAAATCTGAGTAGGAGCTCAAGCTAAGGTGGCTCTGGACAAAAGCGTAACCCTAACTTCCCAACAGCAACTGCGGCCTGAGAAGAAAGGGCTCTCCGGCCCCAGCGTCAGTCCTGAGTGGTCCCCAAGCGGGCAAACGTGCGGTGACGTGGCTCTAACTCACTAGAATCAGATGTCTTACCAGGAAGCTCCCAAAAAGGGCATGCCTTTAACTCCGCAATTAATTCCCATAAAGGTCATTATTGTGGCTATAACTGGGAGGATTTAAATACCAAATTATACATAACAGCCTGCCTGGGCTGCAGATGACAATAGTGTGGAAGGTTAATCTTACCTTTTTCTGTCAAAAGTCACCTTATTGATGGTGATAGACCCACACAGTTCGAGAACAAGCCATGGAGAAAACCCACGCTCTCCTCTCCCTACCGCAGCCCTCAAACGGCTTCAGTCTGAGGTTCAACCCAGCCTCCTCTCTGTTCCCTACTCTCGTCCAACCCCCAACCCTCAGTTTTTCCTTTTACTTCTGATCAACCATCAACACTGGAGTGCACAGGTGTGCTAAGCAAACACTGTACGAGACTACAGGTAAACAAAGCAGGAAAGAGAGGGAAGGTGGTATCTGACATCTCGAAGCAATGACCTGGAAGGCAATGAGACGATGCAAGTAAAGAAGCCATCAATCCCAGAGCAAGAGAGCACAGACACTGGCCTTGGGGTCACACTTCTTTGGCAGCTGGTATGGTATTTTATAAAAGATTTTATTTATTTACTTATTTTTAGAGAGAGGAGAAGGAAGGGAGTAACAGAGGGAGAGAAACATGGATGTGTGAGAGAAACATTGATCGGTTGCCTCTGGTACACTCCCAACCAGGGAAGGCCCTGGCCCACAACCCAGGCAAGCGCCCTGACTGGGAATCAAACTGGCGACCTTCTGCTTGCAGAACGACACCCAATGCACTGAGCCACACCAGCCAGGGCTGCAATGGGATTTTTTTAAATAATAAATCAGCATTTATTTTGTCTCTCTAAATGTCTGGGAGGTTGTGTAGACAAAGAGAGAGAACAAAGAAAATACATTCTTCATATTTTGTATTTCACTTCAGTTTCTTGAACATACTTTACATCTTGAATGGAAAATTAGACCCAGTTGCTGTTTGCCCTAGAGTTGCCAGCAATCGCTGATGACACCTAGGAAATTCTAACCTCCTACTAAAACATGCAAGCAGAGACTCTCCCAACGAGAATGGGCAGCCTCCTGGGGCTCCTGCCCCCATCACTGCAACTCTGATTACATTCTGTGCTCAGAACCCCAAGTCATACAAACCAAAATGATTTTGCTGAATTGACACTATCCTGAGAATTCACTTACCTCATTTCTAAGCCAGGAAAAGGAGCTAGAGTCAATCTCCAAGGCCAAAACACAAAAGTAGCTGGTGTCAGCAACTGGCTTCAGGGTATGCCTGTGGTGCCCCAAGAAACCCAATGTGGAAATTTAGTAATTTCAGAAAAGGAAATGAACTTAGGGCAACTTGCAGGACTATTTATCTTTCCCATCACATTCTCTCCCTCAAAAGACCCCAAGCTCTGAGCACAGTGCCCTCCTAGGGCGATGGTTTCATTCATGGTCCACACTTGCTTAAGCACCTGGTTCTGAAAATGTCAGTGGGAAACTGTCCCTAGGACAGGCGTGTTCACAGCTAGCTTTGTGAGCATGACCTTGCCAAGCCCTCCGAAATTCTGAGCAAAGAAAAAAAGTAGCTCAAGTCCCTATTTCCCTTATCTGATGGCCCAGCCGCTGTAGCTGCCTTCAGTAAACCAGAAAACTAACCTCCCCGGTGCATACACATCAGTGTATAAGATGAAAGCTTTCTGAGTTTTACTCACCTTACCTGGGATGCAGCCACAGGATTTTGTTAAGACTATATTATGCATTGTCGTCTTAAAATAGTAGGCTCTTTTTGGGGGGCACAATAATAAATCTGATCACTATGGAGCTAGAGGAAATCTCTGGGATTATAGGAATGGCTATTCATATTTTTTATGTAGTAAAGTAAATATCCATAAGGCAGAAATCCTGCCTAAGAAGATTTTGTGCCACTTTGCTCTTACATAAAAGCACTATTTTCCCACAGCAAGGCTTTGGGTATCAGTTCCTCAGGTAGAGCCCAAGATAATCTGCAGCTGCAGAACACTGGAACAAAGGTGCTTACCCACATGGTGTTTCTAGCGCACTCAAAAATCAGCTGAGGGCTGTGGACCCTCTCTCTAATAACAGGCACACAGGCACACGGGAAGGGTGTTTGGAATTTTGGGACATTCACATCCCACTAACACCCATCCATTTCTCTTCCTGCTTTGGTCCTAGTCCTATCCCTCTTTCCCAATGAAAGGGGGTGTTCGTGCAGGAGGTGCCAACTCACTCCAACAGATAATGTTGCCCCCTTTTTTCATAGGAGCGTCTTACCCCAAAAGAGCAGGTTCTCCTCAGTTTTCCTGAATCTCAGTTCCCTCACAAAATGGTAACTATTATAGTATGTGCCAACCCACCTCATGGGATATTGTGGAAATCAAATAAGGGACAAGCCATAAATATACTCTGAATTGTGGATCAAACACTGCACATTTGTGCAATATCGCTGGTGAAGAGTGCATGTGTCAGCTGTAATGAGTTCCGTCCATTCTGCTTCCAAACTCTTCCATCTGTTTGCTGAACACACCAGATTGTTGATCTGATTTTTCACTGAGGGCTTCTGGGGTTCACGGTGCTTACACATGCCTTTGAAAATGAGGGTGTGTGTGAGGGGAACTGCAAGGCTGTCGATTCTTTAATGACAGCATATTGGCACCTGGGGAACAGCCAAATGTTGCTGCAACCCCCATAATTCAGCGGCCTCCATAAATCAACCTGATGAGAAAGAAATGCTAAAGCAGGGATATTGCTTTCTGATGACAGGAAGAGAGAATGAATGGCTTGAAGTTTCCTTTAGGGGTGACCTATTTGTCCAATAGCCCATTGCTCAAGTTGTTGTGTGTCACCAAGGACCTCCAAGATGGGACACAGGGAAAAATAAAGATGATAATGAAAATAGTATCCTGTGTCTGTCTTTACCTTTTTTGCATGTTAACTGCTTTAATAATAGGTTTAGAATGTTTATTGGTACAAATTTCCTTGTTAGGATAGGCTAACTGCTGTCACAAACACATCCAACAATATATAACAGTCTCGTGTCCAGTAGGAGTCTATTTCTCCTTCACATGAACAGTTAAAGGCATGTCCTGTTTGGTTCCACAAAATTGTTCAAGGCCCCAAGCAGATAGAGGCCCTGCCAGCCTCAATGCATGGTATTCAATATGTCCCGGCATTGACATGTTACAGACAGGAGGACAAAAAGCAGAGAGAATTAGTTTGGGAAGTTTGATGGAACAGACCTGGGAGAGAGACGTAACTCTTCTGCTCACACTGCATTAGCTACACTGACCTGCAGGGGAAATGGAGAAATGTAATCTAGCTGTGGACCTGGGAAAGAGAGGAAATAGTTTTCATGAGCATGTAGCTCCCTCTTCCCAGAAATCACCTTTTAAAATGATGATTAATTTTTGGCCAGCATTTGGGCGAATAAACTTAGCTGGTTGATTTAGTCACACTCATCAACTTAACATGCATTTACCAACCATCAATTCCATGCTAATTACTCTTTAATGCCAAAGTGTCTGTCAGCATAGAGTTTACATTCTAGTGCGGTCAGACAGACACCAAACAAGATAAAGAACTGAAACACATGGGATATTAGTGATACTTATTAAGAAAAAATAAAATAAAATAGGGAAGGAGACGGGGGTACAGGTGAAAGGTGGTCTGGACTTCAGGTGGCATGGCCGAAGATGTAGAGGCAGAAGAGGAGCAGAGATCTCATGTAGGAGCCTTGCAGGGTACCTCAGACAGGTGAGTCCAAGGCCCATCCACAAAGCTCCAGGTCTTTCATCCCCCAAGGTCCCTCATCAGCTGAACTCAAACACTACTCCAGATTTTTTAAAAGATGATTGAATAATGACTGACACATTTTCCTCCTTTGTCACAACCTGCACTGAAATCATTGTACCCTGGGCCTACAGGTGAATGGATATACTATGGAAATCTAACAAGCTGACTTTTTTCCTTTTGTGTGGGGAAGCATTTCAATTCAATGAGAGAAACAAGCCCCATCAACTTCAAGTACCAGTGAATGGCATTTATTTTCTGCTGGAACATTAATTAATCAAACAGAGCTGACAAGGACAAATGGTATCACAAGGCAGGGATGCAAGGGCATTTGCTGTTTCCTAAATTATCAAATCAAGTACCCATCCTGCAGCCTGCTTAGGGGCAGTACTCACAGCTTCTTTGGGTTCTAATTCCCTTTCTGATGTTGCCATAGCAACACACAGCATACAAGGGCTGCTCTTATTGTGGAGGAAGGAGGTTCCAGGTGAAATATTTGAAGGAGAAGCATCCTTTTGTTTGCACTACAGACACAGAAATAAAAGCCTTTTAGACCTTGGAAACAACGGCAATATCTTCTATTTATGCAGCCCCTTCTACAGTAAGAAGACTTTGATGTGCAGGCCCCGAGAGCCAGGGCAGCACTTGTCTCCATTTTACAAATTTTACAAGCAAGAAAACTGAGAAACAGAGAAGGGAGAACCATGAGGAATACAGCATAGGGGAAAACTGGGGGGAAATTATCAATGGTCTTCAATTCCAAGCCAAAGGGCATCAAACTTAATTATTAGTTAAAAATTACTTCAAATATTAATGAAAGAACTACCCCCTTTTTTCTATGCCATGTGTTCTCACTTAATCCTTATAACAATCCTGTGAGATAAGAATTGTATTCTTCTCTACTTTTCACATGAGGAGACTGTGGCTTGGAAGACTTAAGCCAACCAGTCCAGATCACAGAAGTGACAGGAGTCCAATCACGCAGGCCATTTTAAAGGCACTGAGGGGGAATGGGGGCTCAGGGGACGTTTTGAGAAAAAGGTGACACGATCTTTCGGAAGGGTCGATCCGGCTGCTGTGCTGGAAACACACTGTAAGGAAACAAGAGCCGCAAGAAGGAGCCCCGGGAGGCTGCTGCCGACACCCGCAGGAGAGAAGGCGGTGGACGGGAGTGGCAGCAGAGGAAGCGCTGGCTGTCCCCGACCGTTCAGACAGGAGATGTGAGGGGAAGAAATGAGTCAAAGGCAACTCCAGCTTTTCTGGCTTAATAATGGAATGGTGGGTTGTTACCAACTAAGATGGGGAAGGCTTCCGCTGTTTCCGGTTCGGCAAAACTCAGGGGAACGGGAATTCAGCATGGACAGATTCGGTTTGTGAAGTCAATTAGACATCCCAGTGGAGATGATGGAGAGACAGGCAGAAGTAAGAATCTGGAGTATCACAGCCTGGACTGAATTTATTGGGGTGACATTGGTAAATAAAATTATATACGTTTCAGGGGTATGATTCTACAATACATCACCTGCATTTGTATCGTGTGTTCACCACCCAGTTCCCTGTCTCCTTCCATCACCATTTATCCCCCCTTTGCCCTCCTCTCCCTCCCCCAACCCCCTTCCCTCTGGGTCACCATACTAGTATCTGTGTCCATGATGTGTTTTTGTTTGTTTTTGCTTAATCCCCTTACCTGTTGCACCCAGTCCTCCAACCCACCTCCATTCTAACAGCTGTTGGTCTGTTTTCATACCTAAGTCTGTTTCAATTTTGTTATCTTGTTCATTAGATTCCACATATAAGTGAAATCAAGTGGTATTTGTCTTTCTCTGACTGGCTTATTTCACTTAGCATAATAGTCTCTCCAGGTCAATAACAATATAAATAAATAGATAGGTAAATAAATAAATTTTCCTTTATTAAAAAAGTCTGTTCTGGACATATCAATTCTGGAGTCACTGGCATTAGATGATATTTATAGCCATGAGACTGGATGAGATCACCAAGGAAGGGGACACGAATAGAAAAGAGGAGAGGAGCAAGCTGCGAATGCTGGAACACTCCTACATTAAGAGATCAGAGAGAAGAAAAGGAACCAGAACAGCAGACTCTCTGATGAGACACCATACAAATGCTTCCGGTCATACATCATTGGCCAAAACAAGTCACACAGCCACACTTAACCTGAAAGGGAGTCAGAAATCACACTCCTGTGGTTATCAACATCAGAGCAGTCACCAACCCCCGCAGATCCGACTTCCAAGTACGGTTGACCCTAGAACAACACGGTGGCTGGGAGCACTGACCCACCGTGCAAAGATCCATGTATAATTCTGACTTCCCCAAAACTCAGCTGCCCCTCAGTATCAGTGGGGGGTTGCTTCCAGGACCCCCACAATATCAAAATCTGCAGATGTGCAAGTCCCTTACGCAAAATGGTGCAGAATAACACATATGGTCCCCCCTCTGCATCCAGGGATTCAATCAACTGTGGGTCAAAAACAGTATTTTGAATCCATGTTTGGAAGTCCACAGATATGAAACCTGGGGATATGGAGGGCCAACTATATACTTATTTTTTTAATCTACATATAAGTGGACCCACACAGTTCAAACCCATATTGTTTAAAAGTCAACTGTACTTCTCCAGTCAGTCCCTTCCTAGCCACTGCTGCTGTGAGTTGTGATCTCAGGCCTCTCAGCTTGTCTCAGGGAATTACAATGAAGCTCCCACCACGGTTTCCTGGCCCCTCACTGATCCAGTCTGCGTGTAGCTGCCAGAGGCCACTTTTGAAAGCACCCTCTGAGCCTTTGGTGGAGTCCCACAGATTTCAAGTCAGCATTCACAGCCCTTAGAGCAGCACAAGGGCTCTCAGTGTCACTGCTGCCCACATCCCTGGCCCCTTTCCACCCCTCTGTCACACTCACTTTGCTGAAGCCCTTACAATCCTCTCTCATTGGCAGGGTTTACACCCCTGTGTCCTGACCCGTGCTATCCCCTTGGATGGAGACACGTTTCTACCATTTCTTTTACTGACTAAATCTGAGTTAGATTCAACTTCAAAAATCAGCTCAGGAGATCTTTACTTCAGGAAGCCTTCCCTGACTCCCCCAGTCCAACTCAGGAACATGGGTGCCCCTGCCCCACGCACACTTTAGTCAGAGTGCTCTTCAAACTCTGTGCAGCCTCTGTTTGCCTAACTGGTTCCTACATGAGACTTGTTAGCCTCTTGAGGTAAGAGCCAGTACCTAGCCCCGTGCCAGACATATGAGGCATTCCTTCAATGCCAGCCAAATGGACCCCCGGTAAAGGCATGCCAGGCTCTGTGCTGGGCACTGGAGTCTCAAAGACTAATCTCCCCACTATCCGCAGAGACACACATACAATCTCTGGTACTGCCTCTGGAAGAAAGAGCCAAACCAGTAGGAGAACTAGAGACAGAAAGAAGACAGGATTAGTTTCCAACCAAATCAGTAGGCAAATGTTTCAATTTCCATTCCTTCCCTGATGCCAGCCACGGGAGCCCTTCCTTTGTAATAAATGATGTTTGCCTCTTCCTTTCCCTTTTCTCTCCACTGAAATCTCATGCTCCCCATGCTTCCTTAAGAATTCTGACAGGCCTCTAGGACAAATGTAGAAACATAATTGAGGTTATCCCTCCTGGAAAACACATCCATTCCTGAAGATGCTTTATCACAATGAGCAGCAAGCTATTTCCAAAAGCAATTCAGACCCATGACTGGGGATTAGTGTCAGGGTTGGAGACCATGGTTGGGAGGAAAACAGGGAATTTCTATCTGTTTCTTAAGTCACAAAATTAAGTGCTTCCCTTTTCTGATATGGCACTAGTGAAGAAGTGCTGTTCACCTGTACGCAGGTAGCAGGTGACTTCTCCGCCATCAGCCACTGGGAGTGCCGCGGACAACGAGGGAGAGTGAACCCTGCTGACCGTGTCTGAGGCCTGTGGGTCCCTATATGTTCAGTCGGACTTCACTAACAAACTCATCAGAAAGGAACTGAATTGCTTACAAAGTATTTTTGTATTTATTACGTATAAAATTAAAAACAAAAGCAGAATTTTATTTTGTGCTGGTTCCAAGAAATATAACAACCACACATAGTACTTCCTATGCTGTGTGCATTATAACATCACCAAATAATCAAAGAGGCATGACAGTAAGGTGGTTATCCAGTTTTCTAGTTCTGGAGAACCTTGGACCAGTTGCTTAACTTCTCAGTTTTCCTAACTGCAAAATAGGTTAACAAGAGTGCCTACTATCCTATCAAACAGTTTCTCAGCCTCGACGTTATCAATCTTTGGCCTGGATGATTCTGCGTCCTATAGGGTGGCCCTGTGCACTGCAGATGTTTAGTATCATCCAGTAGCAACTCCCCCTCCCTGTAATGGCAACCGAAATGTCTTTTGCTATTACCAAATGTCTCCAGGGATGGGGTGGGGAGGAGGAATCGTTCTTGGTCAAGAAAGATTACCACAGCGAAATAAACAAATCAGCACATATGAAATGCTTAGGCCTGTTCCTGGCACACAGCAAGTGCTCCACGACTTGACCCAGAGAATAACAAAGTCTGGAGGGGGGAAGAGACAGTTTGTTCTGTATAACAAAGAGGACTTCACTGTTCTCGTAGAGCTCCTAGTAAAGCTACACGTTTCCAAGTCACCCTCCACCCTTCAAAGGCCGTGATAACTGGATCCAGGTGGCCTTGGCCACTGACAAACTTACAGGCACTTATGTTATTTTATCTCTCCCTCATCTCTATTAAATAATACAAGCAATTTGTTAAAAATAGCATTTATTATCCCCCTTGATACTTGAATGCCTGCTGAGCCAAAGACATTGCACATTACACAGAATGTTTTTATTGGATTTTATGAACAATAAAAATAGCCCATCTGGCCTCACTCTTTTTATCTTTAAAGGCCATTTTGTTGGAATATCAAAAAATCTGGTTTCCCTACCACAGAGGGAAGTTGCATCTCAGGGACTCTGTGGTGCCCGACACTCTCCCGGTGCTCGGAAATAACCCAAGTAGCCGTTCCACTGACGGACAACTCTTGCTGTTAGAAAGTTTATCCTTATCCTTAGCTCCCGCATCCTCTCCGCACATCCTTCGGTCAAGCACTAACTGTGCAACTGCTGAGTGCAGGCACCATGGCTCTTGAGCCACGTGCAAGTCCTACCACCTTTCATGACAGAAACCAGATAAATGAAGATAATGACAACCCTCAACTTGGTCCTTTCTTCCTTGACTAAGTTCAGTTCAGTTCAGTTCATGATGCCTCATAAGTAACGATGTCCTGGCCCCAACCATCTCCACCCTCCTCCTTCTGAAGATGCACTTTCTTTTGTCAGTGGACTCTTCAGATGAGGTGTCCGCACTACGCACCACACTCCAGGTGCGAGCTGGCCCTTAAAGAGCCCAGCAGGGCTATCACATCGCTAATCTACACCCAACCCGCAGTGCCGCCCGAAGTGGGCCATCCCTTTCAGCAGGCGAGGCCTCCCACACTCTTACACTTTTAAACAAAGTAAGACCTTGGATCTTTTTCTCACAAATTCTATTCCAGCAAATTTATCCCCATCCTCTACACTCACACATCACATGTTGAACCAAAAATGCATAATCTTCTATCTATCACTACCATATCTAATCTTGTTGTCTTGAACAACACCCAGAATGACAAGATAGCTTTGAATGTTCCTTCTAGAAATCATGGTATCAGCTACTTCTTCCTCCCCTTATTTTTTACCAACAGCTTTGGGATCTCCTAAATTTTGACTAAATAAATTATTGTCTTTATCTAAGTCATTGATAGGCGAACAACAGCCCATGGGCGAAACCCGTTCCACAGCTTGTTTTTGTCAATAACCCTCCGCTGGGTCACAGCCGTGCTCCCTTGCTCACCTGTTGCCCAGGACTGCTCTCCCGCAGCAGTGACGAAGCCAAGTGGCTGCAACAGAGACCATATGTTCATAAACTAAATGTATTTACTACCTGGCCCTATACAGAAAAAGTTTACGGAAGCCTGAATGAAAGTCTTGAAACATGCAGAATAGAATCCAGGCAAAGACAGTGCATAAGGGCCTGCAGCTGAATACAACTGATTAATCAGCACATTTAAGAACAGCAATTCACATGATTTTGAATTTGTGTAAAAAATGTGATCATTTCTAGGGTCTGTGTAGATTTCAAATACACTCTGCTTTTGGCATTGCTTCAACCTAATAATGCCATCAATGTTAAAATGGAATTAATTAATTAACTGTTGGTTATTTAATTCAGAAATTGTTCTGCCATTGCATAGATAGTTGAAAGGACGGAATTGGGGACAGAACAAGTAAAGTTTGAAGGAATGACAGGAGGCTGGAGAGAAAGTTGATTCTAAGAAGCAGCCAGAGTTCCAGAACCAAGAGGGGCCTCTGTAGAGATGTACAGGTTTATTCTGTTAGTAGTTAATGCTCCCCGCTCATGCCAGCCTGAGTGTGCTGGGGTTTGACATTGCTCTAGAGGTACCAACTCGGAAAATTACCGCAGTCCCTACCTGAGATTGTCCGATAGGCCCCCTCACTGCTGCCCCCATAGACAGGTGGTGACTTACTGTATTGGAAGGCAACGCCTGCATGGTAGTAAATTTTCACAGCCTTAAATCCAGGCAACCCGAAGCCATGCGCCACCCTTTAAACTTTACGCCCTCTTCTCATTTCCAACTAACAGCCCCCACGGCAGGGTCCTAGAGCCTGAGCGCACAGTCTAGATTGTGCAAGGCAGGCCTGACTATTGAAGCAAACAATATTTGCATTCACACACACACACACATTAACAGAACCCTATTGCTAACAAGCATTTGGCTTGATGCATTGAGCCTGAACATTATCTGACAGTAGGTCTGAGAGTTACCAGGAAGAGAAAGAATATTGCCAAGGTTAAAGTCATGGGCTTTGGTGTCCAGCAGACCTGGATTGGAATCTTGACATTTACTGTTATGTGAAGCCCCCAAACCTTAATTTCTTCATCTGCAAAATAGAGATAATAGTAATGCCTCCTCACAGGGTCATAAGCACAAATGATATCATGTACATAGAGCACACGGCACCCGGTCTCCGGTAAAGTACACAGTAGATGCGTATTGCTATTGCCATCAGTATCTTCATGATTATATTAACAAATATGTGAGAACTATTTGAATTTTCAACAGTGTCTAAGAACATGCCCAAAGCACCCCTTTCGGAACAACAGCACTGAAACCCCACGCCCTGCTCACACAATAGCACGAGGGACGCACAGTGCTGAGATTTCCCCAAGGCAGAAACACAAGCGCTAATGCAGATGTGGAAAGAATGTTTTCAGTTCACTGCCTGCCTGGGATACTCTCATAAAAGAAGTCATTATGTTACTAAACAAGTAATTGCCTTTGTTTTATTATTTTTCCAAATAAAAATCACCCATGTTGAACCTAAGAGCCTGCTGCCCAGGAGTACCCAAGACCTCCAGTCTTACGGGGTAACCCTTACCTGTAATAGTTGTATTAAGACATGGGCTCACATGCTTAAAAAAAAAAAAAAACACCAAAACCCTGTGGCTCAAAGGAGATAGAAGTTTATTCCACTCTTATGGTAACAGTCCAGAGATGCCACAGGACTTGCATGTGGCTTAAAAGTCACATGGCTTGCACGCTTGGCTCTGCTCCACCAGAGCATCCAGGGGCCCAGGCTCCTGCTGTGTTGTCCTGCAATCTCCTGTGGTCCTGAGCCAGCAGAGTTAGCATCGCCCAAGAACTAGTTAGCAATGCAGGTTCTCATGCCCCACTCTGTCCTGTCTCTGTCCCCACTGAAGCAGTCCAGAACTGATTTCCCTTGCGTTGCGGAAATAGCCCGTGTTTATGTCAAAAGTGATTTCTCTTCCCCTTCAGTTTTGGCTTTCCTTCCTCTCCTTTGGCACCTAAACTGTTAGGATTGTGAAAAATCATTTCATTTAAATAGGCAGAATTGAATAGCAAGGCTTTCTTAATCAGTTCTCAGCACTGCACCAACTTAGCCGACTTTGCATTTTTTAAAAGCTGCCCAGTTTCCCGTAGATACAAGATAGCAACCATTTAACGTGGTTGTGACTAGTAGGCATTCACCTGCGTAATTCTGGACAACTGTTACCTCAGTAGCGTGGGTATAGTTCTGCTCAGAGACAAGATTCTCTGATGGGAGACCACTGGTGAAAAAGATTCCGAAACACTGTCAATAGCAATTCATGCAGAAACAAGAAGAAATTCCATTTCAAGGGAATTGGTATGACTATAGTTCAGAGCCTTGACTATAAACGGTGCCTGTCTCTAACTCTGGATAAAAAACGAGCCATTCATTCAAGCCTCTTCAAGGAAGACTTGTCAGAGCTCACTTCCCATCCCTTCTGCTGGATGTGAAGAAGTCCTTCCACAGATCCACTGCCATCGAATCACCTGTTTCCTTTTCATTATAAAGCTCAGCATTTACATCATGGCAACAGACTTGTTTAAAGTTCGAAGTCTAAAGCTGCTTCCCCACCCCACCTGCCGCATGGCAATGGCCATTCTGGTTCATCCCACAGCAAGTTAATGCTGGAATCAACAGTAATGTGGCTGCTGTGCAAAGTTACGAAAAGGTTCTACTCTGAGGTCTGTTCCTTCATCCTTCCCACTGAGCTGGGAAGCTGACCCTTCTGTATCTCAGGAAACACCATCCAGGCACCTGAAAACATGGGCCCGGGGAGTCCCTGAGATGGTCCCTGAGTTCCAGGACCCTGCCCCAAGAAACCCATTAGATTTGTTGGCCAATTTAGGCAGGATGTGAACCAAGTGGAGAGGCAATTCCCGCTTCATGGATTGCAGCAGAGCAAGGTGTCATGATGACACAGGTGCGATCTGGGAGGTGGGTCAGACAGCCCCTTTCCCCTCCTGAGGAAAGCCGTGTGGGACCATGAGTAAGATTCCACAGGGAAAAGAAGGAAGCAGCTGTCACTCACTGTGCAGCACATAGCCAGAGACAAGGGAGCTTCTGGCCCCATCGGATGGAGCTGAGTCTAGTCGGGGGGAGAGAACAAATCCATCAACCCGCAGGGCTCTGGGCCTGCCTTTAAGACCTGTGCTGCCTGCCATGGAGCTAGTGCTGAAGCCAGCGTCACATTTCAGGAAAGAGTTTTCTTGACTCAAACAGATAAGCTGTTACACTTGAGCTTTATTTTGTTTTATTTTTTAATATCATTAAGGTTTGTTGTTTTTATAAAACACCATTTAACTCATGTCCACATGTGCCTACTGCTTTTCAAACACGCCTCAGAGAGGGTTATAAAAATCAAATAATAGATCTTATTTTTAAATAACTGCATTTAAATACTTATATGAAAGCATGTTCTCAAATGGTGCCCCAATAAATTCAATAATTTTTTAATATTAAAAAATAAATAAATAAAATGATCCAATGAAATATCAGGCATTGCTACGCAAAACCGAGAGTGGGACATTTAAAGAGGGATGAAGCCCCTGCCCACCGCCCACCCATGGTATCCCCAAGTACAATGCTTGAAGCCCCACCTGCCTGGATTAGGTAGAAGTCCAGCCTCTCTCCTCACCACCACCTTCATGGAGCCACAATCCACACCACTGAAATAATAACCAATGTGAAACCATGAAATGGAAGATACTTACCCCAGGAACCCAAGCACAAGGAGTGGTTTCAATTCACATGCAACTTGGTTCTGAGCTTTCTGGAAAACAAGGCAAAAAGGAAGGCATCGTGAGCTTCCTGATTTGTCTTCTCACAGTCTAAGCTCTAGCAGGATCCAAATTTCCATCTTTCTGGTTTTATAGAAAAAGAAACTCAAGCACAGAGAACATCGGAGTTCTGCACAAGTTTACAGACCTGGGCTGAGCCTAAACTTGAACCCCAGCTGAGTAAGCCTTGCTGAATGCCTGTGCCATTTTGCACCCCGGTGTTTTCCTCCAGCCCTCAAATACAGCTCTTCCCTCCACCTGAACATAGCCAAGGCCCACGGTGGCCAGCAAAGGCTTTGGCAACAACAGGATTCATACTTAGGAATCCCTGGGTCATTAAGCTGGAGTTTTCATCTGATTACGCATGTACGCAGGTACTCCTAGGAGGCACAGAACTGTGCTCTTCCACTAATGAGCTGTGTGAACTTGGCAAAGATCACTTGGCAAAGTGACAGGGAAGGAAAATAACACCTGTGACCAGGCCAGCTGAGCTAGGAGCATTTGCATATATTTCCCTTATTTAGTACACCTGAACAGCTTGCACGATGAGGGTACTGAGGCTCAGATGAGAGCTGAATAGCTTGGCCAAGGCCGACAACTGTTAAGTCACAAGATTAAAATTTAAAATCCAAGTCTGTGTGACTCCAAAGCACAGGCCCTTCCCATAAAACAATATTGGTGCCAAGCCCTACACTGTCTTTCCTCGTATACAAAATGAGGAGTTGCAAGGATGTTTACTAAAAAAGACATATGTGTACATGTGCGTGTACATATGTGTATATGTGCATAGAAAGGATCCTAAAGAAATATTCCAAATGGTTAAAGGGGGTTTTCTCTGGGTTGAGGAAATGAGCATAGCAGAGGAAGAGTGAGGAGGAGGGGAAGAAGAACATATATAAAACTTGAATCCTTTACTGTTAAAATGTATTTATATAACACTTGTGCAACTAAAATAAAATAAAACAAAATAAAATGGAAGGGACTGAACCAGATAATTCCATTAAGCCTCTTCCAGCTATTCCATTGTATATTTCTCTTACTAAGTAAGCAGCAGGTTCAGCAGAATCCTGCACACTCACTTCACCTGAAAATGCAGGCTGGTTTTACTAACACTAAAGCAATTGCGCCACCCAGTGGCCACCCTAAAAATTACATCATGGGTCCACCATTCAGCCTTGGGTATTGAGGGAATAGTTTAATTTTTATTTAGCAATGACAAGTAATTAATTTAACTTGACAAAAGTGATTTTATCTATTGTAAAATTTATTATTCCACAAGTCAACCAAGTCTGTCTTCTATATCATTCCCATGCTGACATATTTCATTCTCTTAGGCTGAGAGACTCACACAGTGTCACAGCCAGAGAGAAACACAGGCACCCACGGAAACTGCCCACACCATTTCAGAGAGGAGGAACTCTGTCTCTGGGCTGAGGACCTCTCCGTTCATCAACGATGCCATTCACCCCCCAGCACCACTTCGAGTTAGCTACCGAAGGAACACCAGGAAGAAATCTTCCTAGAAAGATCCCACCCACAGGCTCTCATGCTGGATTAAGAGGCAAGCCAAATCAAGCAGCACTTAAGACCATAATCTGCAAGACACATCCTCAGAACTATTTGAAATTATGGTGCCATCAAACTCCCCATGAAACTCTCAAAGTGTAAACTGAGGCCACTCTTGCAATAAGCTCCTTACTTTCAAACATTCCTCAGTAGGTCCACCCTGTACCTGTGGGTGTTTTTACAAGCTGCATTATGGATTCACATGACACCGGTGAGCCATCACAGTCAGCAGAAATTCTGAATTTGAAAAATGCATGGAGCTATGACCCGTGTGGCTTGGTGGGTTGGGTGTCATCCCAAAAAGCAAAAGGTCACCAGCTGGATCCCAGATCAAGGCACATGCCTGGGTTGCAGGCCTGGTCCCAGGTTGGGGTGCATGCAACAGGCAACTGATCAGTGTTTCTCTCACACATCGATGTTTTCTCCCCCTCTCTCTAAAACATAAATAAATAAGACCTTTTTAAAAATATTTCTAAAAACACATGGAAGAGTGCAGTTACAGAAAAGAGTGATATACTATATTATCTAACTTTTAGCCCTCTCATTTCCAAAGAATTCATGAAAGGGGGGACTTTCAAACACTACTGGTGGAAAGGTGCATTGTTAGAGCATCTCTTAAAAGAAATCTGACATCTGCCCTAACTGGTGTGACTCAGCTGTTTTGAGCATCCTCTCATAACCGAAAGGTTCCGTGTTCATTCCCCAGTCTGGGCGTGTACAATTCCCGGTCCAGACACATACGGGAGGCAATCGATCCATGCTTCTCTCTTGCCTCGATGTTTCTCTCTTGCCCTTCCTCTCTAAAAAGCAATGGAAAAATGTCTTCAGGTGAGGATTAAAAAAAAAATTTTTAAACAACCTGACATCTGTATGACCGGAAATTCTTCCATATTCCATAAGAATATGCCTATAAGAATGTTTCTCGTGGTGTTGCTCCTGGTGGGGATGGGAGGGAGAGGGGGAGAGAGAGAATGTCCATAGAGAAGGAAGTGGTTGCATAAATTACGGTGCTTCGGTGCCGTGAAATTTTATGTCACTGCTAAGACTGAATTTGAACTACAGAAAATAATTTGAATAAATTTCTGTGGGGTACTACTGAGTAGGGGGAGAAAAGCTAGATTGCAGAGCAAATTTAATAAAATAAATTTAATAAATAAATATTTAATAAAATAAACAAAGATCAAAATCCTTGTATAAATACAGACATATGTGTATGTTTATTTTGCTTGTACACCACACTGTAAGCACGAAAAATGGATACATACTAGATAAGTTAAAGAAAAGAGGTCGATAGGGCGAATATATACATTAATTTCCCATTAAGTTATCTTGGGAGAAAATGTATAATTTCTAGAAAGTTCCAAGCAAGTCTAAAAGTCACCAAGTGACTGGCCTGCTGGGACACCCATAACGGTGTCCTGTCGGAACTCCTGTAGTGTGTGCTGGCCTCTGCTTGGAGGAGCAGAATACATATTGTTTTTCACACAAACACATGCACACGCACACACCTGTGGCAGTAGCTATGAGAGCAAAGCACTAAGCCCCAGTTTATCTAGCCAGGAAATGGAAGTAATAATTCACCAGTCCCATAGAGTCATTTTAAGGGTTAAATGAGATCACACATTTAATGCAATTAGCACAGGTAACCAGCATGCAGTCAGCCCTCAGTAAATGGGGGCAGGGGGGGTGCTGCTGTTCATTATTGCCAAATTAAGACCAATGGGCACTGTGAGGCTCCATCTCAGGTGAGCCAGGCAGGGGCCAGACAACTGGCTGTCTCCCCAGTTGTGTAAGGCAGCCCTTCATCTAGTGGGAGGCTGAACCTCATGGACTCTGAGTCTCCTCTAACTCTCTGCTCTGTGACTTCCCTTCTCTGTGATTTAACACATGCGTAGGGTCAGCAAGGCGTCAGGTTCTTCCCATCCTACCCCACCCCAGCTGCATCCGCCAAAACAATGGACCTGCACATCAAAATGAAGCAAGAATACACGGTGAAGTCTAAGGCCTGGGCAGGGGAAAGGAGAGGGAACAATTACAGCTATAGCCAGCCCCTTTATTTTTATCACCTATTTCAATGCCTGATTTTTACTGAATAAATGTTTCTTGAATGAAGTATTCCTTGGCATGCTTGCTTTCTTTGTTCTCTATTTAATAGAAACATTGCCTTTTCCTTTCCTGTTAGGAACAGCGAGGCCAAGCATCACCTTCGGCCCCTCTCTGCCCTCCCCAAAGGCTGTATGATTTTGAATCAGGTTCTCATTAAAACTTAAGTCCTCTCCTACTAACCCATGTTGAATTCTTTGTCACAGAGGGGCTCTTAACTTTTGCGTGGTGGGATGTCTGTGTCAGTAAGTGAGGTCTATAAATTCACTGTTAAAATGCATTGTAACACAAGGAAATCAATGATACTGAAATACAGTTCTATCCATGATCCCCACGGCTCCACTAATGCCAAGTAAGAACCCATGAGGAGGGACCCAGTAAAGGGTGCACTTGACAAAGATGCAGATTGAGGCTGAGTGCTGACCACTGGATTGCCCTTGGTCCCCAGCTCCCCACTTCTGCAAGCAGATCATCATCAGCTCCACACCCTCCTCTGATCCCGGGAAGACAGCTTCCTTGAGTTAGCCACCTCTTTCCTACTTTTTCATTCTCTAATGTTCTGTTTGTCACACTGGACACCAGGTAGATCAGATGTTACTAGGGTCATCATCACAGTGAAATGGATGGAGCAACAACTTTGAAATGAGCCAGCACAGATTCTGAACCCCACTCCTGGCCTGGGGGAAGTCACCAAGTGCTTCTCCCTCTGAGGCACAGGACTAGGTATAAGTAAAGTGCCTGGCACAGAGCCTAGCGGGTGGTTAGTGCTCCATAAGCTGATTCCCTTCCCCTGTGCAGGCAATGTGCTAGTTACTTCCGCTCTCCACCTATCCTCACCTGACTCTCTGCAGCAGGAGGTTGACAAGCATGGACCACATCAATACATCCTTTACCCTTTGCCCACAGGTAGACCCAGACATTGAGAAGCACCCACTGGGTATTGGAAGGAAAAAGAAAGTAAAATCAGGTTCTAAAAGTCTTCTCGCTCCCTCTCTAGTGGGTCAGCTGAGAGGGCTGCTCACTTCTAACAAAGGCAGCCCTGTTCACAAAGTTTCTTTGGACTTCCATAACCAGTCGCTCCCTTGTCCTCAGGGCAAAGGACAGGATGGATCTTAGGCTCCTAACCCTGGAGTGATGCCCACCCCTTATCAGCTTCCCTTCATCCTGCCCACACCATTGTAAATAGTCCTTTCACTAAGGTCTCCCCAGCTGCCCCATTGGTGTGACATCTGTTCCCACTGGAACCCTGAGTGACACAGACAATACCTGACAAAGTGAGAAGGCACCTAGAGCAGTCTGTGAGGCATGTGTCACATCATTCAGACACAATCATGTACATACACACACACGCTTGGTATTTGTTGTATTGAACATGCCTGGGATGAATCATTCACACCCATTTCCTTGTCCTGGAAAGACTGGCCCTTTTTACACTTAAAAAAAAGAGGAAGAACACAAGCAGATAGTTGAGAGATAAAGCTAACTTAAATTCTTCACAGCTAATTACAGCAGCATATGAAGACCAGGTGCAGAATTAGAAGCTAAATTTCTCCAACCGTATCTTCATTTTATAGATTTGACTTTGGAATCATGGAAAGTTTTTATATAATTACAAAACAAATTAAAACAAAGCTAAAATTCAAAGGCAAAATAGATCAAATGAAAATATGTAGTGGCCTGATGCCATCGCCACACAGGAAGGGACTGCTTCCGAAAACTTGAAGACACAGTCATTTGACAGTGCACTCCTAGCGGGACGCAACTGAGGGCAGTGGTCTCAACGAGTGGCAGGTACGGCCCCAGGTGACATCAGGCGATCACTTCTGATCATCACAAGGGGTGAGAGCTGCTACTGGTTTCTCGTAAACAGAGACCAGAAATGCTGCTAAACGTTCCACCATGAACAGGACGGCTCTTCACAGCAAAAAAATGGCCCAGTCTAGATGTCAATGCTGCCCTCACAGAGCAACCCTGTTCAGGACAGGAATCTGCAAACTTTTTCTTAGAGAGACAAACAGTAAGTGTTCTAGGTTTCGTAGCCATCCAGTCTCTCTTGCATCGACTCAACTCTGCTGATGTAACGAGAAAGCAGCCAGAGACAATATGAAAATGAACAAGCATGGCTGTGTTCCAATAAAACTTTACTGACAAAAACTTGCAGTCAATTCATACTCATAACTTGCTGACCTCTATATTAGCATAAAAAGGAACTGAAAAGATGCTTAAATTGAATTTAATAATTATATCATTGATTATAGCTTAGGTATTTTCATTGTGAGACAATGCAAATGAGTAATTATGTTAGAATCATTGGGAACTAGAATTTTCTGTATACTAGCAACAAAGAGTTAGAAAAAATGTTTTAAATGTCGAAAGCAACAATAATATCATACAGCTTGAAATATATCTAGTAAAATATGTGTAAGACATCTATGCTGAAAACTATAAGACATTTCTTAGATCTAAATAAATGAAGAAATATGGGAAGTTTGTGGAGTAAAATGTTCAACATTGTTATGATGTACAATCTCCCTAAATTGGCATATAAATTAAACATTATATGTAAAAATGCAAAGAAGCTATTATGAAGAAGTAGACAATGTGATTCCAAAATTTATGAGGAAAGTAAAAAGTTCTAGAATAGTCAAATGATCTTGAAAAAGAAAAATAAAGTTAGAGGCTTTGCACTACATGATTTCAAGACTTTCTGTAAAGATACAGCAAAGAACACGACAGAACACTCGACAGGGCCGGGCAAATGGACCAACGCAACAGAGCCGGGCGCCCAGAGGTGCACACACAGACAGCCAGTCCAACAAACTGAGTCTTACCAGGTCAATGTAAAGGATGAAAAGAATCTTTTCTACAAATGTTTCTGGAATGAATATAATAGATATCTAGATGAGGGGGTGAGAAGAACCTCAACCCAACCTCACCCCAAACACAAAAATTAACTCCACGTGGATCACAGACCAAAAAGCAAAGCATAAAATGCTAGTGCTTCTAGAAGAAACCATAGAAAAACACCTTTATGATTTCAGGGATGGCAAAGTCTTCCTGAGCCAGACACAAAAATCACATGCCATGAAAGAAAGAATTTGATGGATATGACCTCATCAAAATTAAACATTTCTTTTCTTAAAAAAAAAAAAAAAAAACCCTAAGAAAAAGAAGGCAAGTCACTACAGGGAAAAACTATTTTCAACATATATATGTGACCAAGAAACAAAAACAAAAAAAATCTGTATTCAGTACATGTAAGTAACTGCTACAAATCAACTATAGGAAGATGTAAAACCCAACTAAAAATGTGGAAAATAAATGCAGACGCTTCTAAATATACAAAAACACAACGGCCAGGCAGCAAGTGAAAGGTAATCAATATTGTCAAACACCAGGGAAATGAACATTAAAACCACAATATCGCTTCACTCCAAGCAGAACGACAGAAATCGAGAAGACTGGCGAAACCAAACGCGGGTAAGGACGCAGGGCCGCCACAGCCCTGGTGCCGACTGGTGTGTGCGCACGACTGTGCCGGCCGGGCACGAGCGGACCGCGGAGTCCGAGTGCAGTGTGTGTGCACGGTCTTCACTTCCCCCCGCCCGCGCGCGCGCGCGCGTGTGTGTGTGTGTGTGTGTATGTGTGTGTGTGTGTGAAACGTTTGGTAACAGAAACTCTAAAAGAAAAAAAAAAAGAGTGCAACTCCATCACCAGGGAAATGACCCTGATCCTCAGAGAAAAGATTCATTTCCCCAGCCCCAACATTTAACACCCAACGGTAGTACTGGTTGTTTGGAGCTCAGGCTGCACATTAGAGACTTTTTTAAAAATATCAGTCCTGGGCCCTGTTCTGAACTGGTAAGTCTGAATGTTTACAGGGAAGGCCCAGTATTCTTTTAAACTCTCCAGGAGATTCTAATGTCCAGCCATTGACTCCTGTTTGCTTTTCGTGCCCTCTTTGGGTGTTAGAACAAGTAGGAACTGCCAAGAAAGAGAACGCACCCCATATGAGACTATCTGCAGAAATCTGGGCATGATTAGGAGACGGAACACACTCATCGGGAAGCCATTAGCAGCCCTGCAGATGAAGGGATGAGCCACAGCATAGTGTTACTGGAGCCCCGTGAGGGCAGAGGTCGTGCAAGAGCCAAAGTCACAGATGTCACTAACCCAGGATGGAACACAGACAAGTCCCCGACCTTCCTCTCCTTCCTCCTTCCAGGCTGGCAGGGACTACTCTCCGGGGTCAGGGGGCACAGAGCAGGGCAGGAGCTGGCAGAGTGTGCAAAGAGGGTGCGCGGAGGAGAGCCAGCGGCATGCGCCAACGGCAGAGATGCTAGCAACCCGTTCCCCACCTCGGCCTGGCCTTTCCACCCAACACCCGACCTACCCTCTTCCTCCGCACCCCTGGTGATCGAGGAGCAACTGAATCAATTTCTTGAACCCACAGAGGGGGGAGAGGTCGAAAGACAATCTCAGGGAGGACCTTGCAGTTCCGCAGAAACTATGCCTAGTCACAAAGAATTTAAGTCACCAATCTACAGGAACTGTGGAATCCTATTACATCACCAGCAGACAATTAGCTTCTGATTTTCCTTTCCTAGCTGCTCTTGAAAAAAAAAAAAAAATCATCAATTTTCATTCAGAGACTGTAAAGCACTGTTTTCAAAGACTCTAGCTGGAAATGCTGTGTGAAATCTTGTTTTTTGATGTGGAAAGGTCTAGGGACTTTATTCAGACCACCACCCTCATTTTACAAACAGGGGGACTGAGGCCAGAGAGGTGACACAATTTGCTTAAAGTCACCCATCTGGCTGGGAGCAGAGTCTGAACACTGTGATTCACAGCCCAGGGTGCTTCTCACTGCACCACATGCCCCTCAAAATTGGAATATTGGACCCCCAGGAGAGCAAGATCATGTAAACCCCTGCCACTTACATTTTACCCTTCATCTCCAGATGTGACTGCCCAGATCTATTTCATGGCAATTACTTGACCTATCACAGAGGGCAGGGTTCTCAAAGCTGAGAAAGGAAATGAATGCCAACCAGCTTCTGTCTGGCTCCCCGGGGAGCGCCTGACCCAGAAGGCAGGTACTGAGTGGGCTGCCTGAGGCCATGCCAAGTTGTCCGAGGGAGGCATACATGAGAAGGAAGCAGGCTTCATTAGCTTCCTGATAAAAAAAAAAAAAAAAAAAAAAATCTAGTCAGCTACCAAAACCATTGCTTCTGGCGTTCACCCTGCCTGTTGGCCTGGGAGCTGGCATCTCAGATGCTAGCTAGGTTGCTGCAGGGTGAAGGCTTGGGTAAGGGCCCTTCCCTGGTGAAGTCGGAAGTGGGGGTAGGGAGACACAGGTGGTGGGAGACACCCAGGCAGCAGATCCCAGGGCCCAGAGCCAGGGAGGGGCCCTGGGAGCAGCATGTTCTCTCCAGCTCAGGATGGAAGGCAGGCAGCAACAGGGCAGAGGTTGAAGGTAGCTCTTCTAAAATAGACTCAGCTCTCGTGAGTCTGGGATACTTCAGTGGAGATCCAACCAAGGATGAGACAGACCAGCCATCTCTCAGGGTTCCTGACAGCTCACAGAGCCACATCCTGGAGGGGGCAGCAGAGGACAGCTCCTCCAGCCCACAGCCCCATCACTCACAGCACCACACAATCTGGAGTTAGAAATACAATGGTCTGTTTACTGGTTTATTATCTGTCTCCCCCACATGACTAAGTTCCTCGAGGCCAGTAATTGTGCCCAATGCCCAGGATAGAACCTTATGCTTCATAGGCATTCAAAAAGCTACTTGCTGGCATTGTTAAATAAATGGATGACTCTGAAACAGCTTTATTCCTAAAAAGGGGCGAACCACTTGCAGAGGTGAACAAACTCTGGCCTTTGTGAGAAGGATCAATTACAGAATATCCTGTGTCTCCACTGGCCTGGCAAACTGGAGCCCCACTCCACCCCGTAAGGTTGTAACATTTGTACAGACTTTGTGGATGTTGAAGCACTTTATATCTATCATCTGATTCTCAGAAATATCCTCTTAGTTTTTAAAGTATTATTTATTTTAAAAAAGAGAGTAGCCACACCTTTAAGAAAGTGCATGGCTTCTAAAATAACTTAATTAATGAGTACAAACTATTTATTCTACCTCCAAATATAATGCTTTTCCCTCCACCCCTATTGTAATCAGAGTCCTAGCTCCCAGCACACACACCAGGGGCAGGCACTATTGCTCCATTTTTGCAGGAAAAACAGGGTCCTGAGGAAATATTGGCTTTGCTAGTTCCAGTTAGACCTACAGCAAGAGCCAAAACACCTCAAAGGATTTCAAAGGAGGAAAGGAGGAAAGAGGTACACACTCCGCCTCTGGTAGAGAAAAGAGAAAGCGGACAGGAAGGAAACAAGGGCTGTCTCTGGCCCTGCGATTAAGCAGCGGGATTTACTAGGTGGCCGATAAGCCTCCACTTAGCCCCAGATAAGAAGCAAGTGTGCTCTCAGGTCACTGGGAAAGCCAGGCCACTCCCCCGAGCACGCGGCGTCTCTCGCCACCACCCTTCCTCGCGTTCACAGAAGCCTGTCTGTCGGAGGGCAAAGTGCTTAACATACACTAAAACAACTGCTGTTAGTAACAGTGCCAACTGTTTAGATTTGCATAACTCTATGTCTACTAAGAATTTAAGCCTTTCACACATATTGTCTAATTCTTTCTCAGATTTTTTATTAGCAAAACGTTCCCAGGTTGCTACGTAAATACATTTAAAACTTCTTTAAAATATTTAAACATATTTCAAATTCAGCCTTATCTATATCCTCTTCCCCGTGTCCCAAGTTAGCCCATTTCCATTTTGACTATCTGCCTTTGAGATACCAATTTTCAAAACAGAAACCTAAAAGGGCAACTACTGTATTTTGCTGTGTATAATGCGCACTTTTTGCCCAAATTTTTTAGGCAAAAATAAGGATGTGCATTATACATGGGTATAATGATTACATGCCATGGGTATAATAATGGTTATAATAATCCTGTGTATAATGTGCACAAAAACATGGGTGCGCATTATACACAGCAAAATACGGTATAAGTCTCCATTCTTTCACCAAAGCCGTTTCCTTTCCATACTTCTGCTACAAGTTATAAAGAAGCTTCTCTCCTGAGAGCTTCAGAAGTATCACAGGACTCACCTTCCCTGGCCCTCCTCCCTTTGGTACTCATTCTGCTCCTGGTATAATGAGGAGGTGGAGATAATAATTAACACGCATTGAGTGCCCACCCTGTCCGGGGCACTGTGCCAATTGCTTTACATACATTGTCTTATCTAATCCTTGCAGCAGACTTCTAGTTGCCCCCTAGTATCCATGGTGATGGGAATTTTAGCTGGGCACACATCCCAGTCTCCATTAGAGCTAGGTGTGGCCTTTGATTATTTTCTGGGCAGTAAGTATGAATATCTGTGGAAGCTTCCAGGAACACAGTGCCATCCTCAAGCAGGCCTCTCCTCTCCGCTGCCTTCACAGGGGACTCCGCTGGTATTTATAGCCTAAGAATCTAAAGCATTATCCATTGTTTACCTCTGCTTTGATTTTTTCCTGATTATGATTCAGAGATTGCTCACTATTTCTGAATTTCTCCATTCACCCCTTATATCTTAAATATCTTTGTTCTCTCCTTCTTAGACCAACATTAGTTTAAAGGAAAACAGCCTGCCAGTTTCAAAAAGGCTGGAGAATTTTTTCTCTTGCCCTCTTCTTCCTAGAACCTTACAGACCCTCCCCTTTGTTCACCTCTTTCCAATCCATATATAACACCATTATTCATCAGAACCCATTCTACCCCCCAAAAGAGACAGCCAGGCTGAGGGCCCTATGGCTCTTACTCTGCATCTGCCGAGGTCACCCCCACACCCCCACCGCCTTCGTTCCGTTCCTGCTCAGAACCTAACTCCTGGCCACGTTATCTCACCCACTTCATATTTTCTCTTCTCTCCCAACTGCTAGAGACATACTGGCTTTTCCCCACGATCCCAAATTCAAGCAAGAGGACAAACATTTATTATTATCCCCATTTCACCAGCGGGGAAATGGAGGCACAGAAAGATATGAGGATTTGTCCAAGATCGCACCAAAGAGGGCAGACGTCACCCCATCCTTTGAATCCCCATCCAGGACCACTCTTCTCCTGCATTCCTTTCTCACATTCTCCAGATTCCCTGAAGATCAGGCAACATGCAGCAACTTTTATTTTCACTTCTGGGCATCTGGTGACTTCTCCAAGGGCCCTCATCAAGTCTGCACTGAAATGAGAACCAAGTGGTCTTCGCACTACCAAACCCATGCTCTCTCTACAAGAACACAATAACAGAGAGCCAAGAGAGGCGAGATAGATAGAAAGATGATAGGTAGGTAGGTAGGTAGGTAGGTAGATAGATAGATAGATAGATAGATAGATAGATAGATAGATGATGGACTTCAAATGATGGACTTCCAGGTGTGAAGAAGAGATTAAACCAGTTTTAAATAGTGAGTCCCTCAGTACTAGAGAAGACACACTCAGGAAAGTCTAGGAGAACCCATGTTCTCCTAGAGAGAAAAGAGCCTGGGCCTGGGCCCTACCCTGCACCAGGGCATCAGGAGAAACAAGGCTGAGAACAAAGCCCCAAATAATCTGTGTGACCTTGTACAAGACCTTTCCTCCTCTGGAGACTGCTTCCATCTTTAGCCTCAGGACTCACTGAAACCAGACACTCAGCTGCTGCTCAGGGGACACTGGGTGTCATGCAGAAGCTGCAGCAGCAGCGAGAAGGCACCTCCTGAGACAGAATTGGAGAAGTGGGGCCTAGTTTGTTTTATTTACTCAAGATTAATGGATTAAGGGGAGGTGGATGAGGGCAAAAAAGTCAGTATTTTGTAACACTAGCTGTCTTTGCTGTCTTTGTATCCCTAGTTTTTATCACCCAGAGAACATCCTGAATATCTGATGAATAAAAGAACAAAAGGAGTAAAGTGGAAATGAGACTAGAAAGTTGACCAGACATCCCTTTTGGGAGAAGATGGCTCCATATTCAATCATGATATTTGAGTCTACATCTCAAACACCTGAGAGGCTGAGACTGGAGAATAACACATTTTCCTACTTATTCAACATGGTTTCATACATCCATTTTTAAAGTATATTTACACACTTATCCTATTTATTGTGATATCAAAAAAAAAAACAACTAACAAGTCTTTATTATCACAATTGTACTTCACAGAACCTACTACTCAATAACATTCAAGCAGCAGATTCCACATCCAGAAAGGGGAGGATCCAGATATTCTAACTCCAAACCTGTGCCTGTTCCAGGGTCAGGTACCAGGGAAGCTAGACAATGCAGGGTTGTCATCTACAAAGGGAGAGCTTGGACCACCTGACAACACAGAGCAAAGAGAGGCACATCACACTATCAATTTTCAGCTTTTGGAAAGGGCTGCCAGACCCAGAAGGCTCACCACCGGCCCCTGGATGGCCCAAGGCAGCCCGGAGGTGTGACTGTAAATGAATGTCTGTAAGGGCCAGCCCAGAGGGGTGGGGATGGGGAATCAATAGGCAGTTATAGTCCATTATTGGCCAGGGGTTGCAGAGGGGGGAGAAAAAGGGGCAGAAAACTGATATTTCTTGATGACCTACTATGTGCCCAGCTATATGATACTTTACATACAGTGCATCTTTACTACCAACAACAGTGCTCTACAGCCAGTAGCATTAAGCTATTTAACAGATAAGGAAACAGAAGCTGAAGGAAGTAACCTCACTTGTCTGAAGTCAGACAATTAGAAGACAGCAAACCCATGACTCAAACTCAGGTGCACAGGACTCTTTGCAGTCTTCATGTTGCCAAATTGTAAAGCTACTAGCAAAGTTCCTGAACAACCAAGGACATCACAGGGAAAGAGAAATGGCATATAATGGAACCGTGTAGGACACTCCATCAGGTGGCTACTCGTCATACCTTCTTCTTCCTTCTGAAAAGAATCCCAGTTCTGCTCAACTATCCACCCATCTCTCGTGTGGTCATGTGACTAAGGAAGCTTATCCATTTCTCACTCTGAGCATAGATCCTGATCAGTCAAAGCAAATCAATGGAGAACATTTTCCTGGTGACTCCAACTGATCAGAGTGGACATATGATCTAAATTGGTTCAACCAGACTAAATGAAAGCATATATATCCCATATTTGAGAAAAACATCCCTCCCTCACTCTCTCCTTTTTCCCTCATATCTCTCTCTTCTCTCTTCATTCTTCCTAATGAATGAAATTAAGGACATGGGCTTCCCCAGTTTCTACCTGCAGCTATTTTGTGACCAGGAGAACTGGTCCAAAGTTGAAACGATGTATGGATTGCACATCACAGCTATGGAGATGACCTGGCTTCTTATTGATATTCCTGAGCCACTGAGTCACCCAGCTCTAAAGTTTACCCTATTTACAGACTTACTGTTCGATAAGCTAATAAATATTCTAGGGTCTAAGCCAGTTTGAATCAGAATTTATGATACTTGCAGCCAAAATCTTTCCAATAGCTTGTTGGCATCTGTTGGTTTTATGAAGATATGAAAATGACTCATTAGGATGGGAGTGGCTACCGGGAAAATGAGAGTGAGAGTCACTTGCCCTGTAACTCAGCGCTCTGAAACCCACTGGTGCTCATCAGCACTGAGCCCTGACTGATGCAGCAGATGGACACCATCTCTGACCTCCAGTTCTCTGCCCACGTGGCTTCCTGGTGACTCTGGACTTGATGGTTAAAGGCCCAGACTCATGCCATGCAACCACAGCAGCTAGGGACAGCCTGAACTGGTTTTAATTAAGCAGTTGGAGGCCAAGAGGAAACTCTTTGTCGAGTTGGAAAATCCTCCCACTTTGTGGTTGCATAAGACAGTGGCTTGGCTGAGCAGAAAAGAAGCTTCTGAGTGAGTGGGCGAGATGAATAAGACTATGCCACTACCCTCCGCCCCCCATGAAATGAGGGCATTGCACAGGAGGTTTTGAGTCTCCATCTTATAGGTGCGGGAATGCCTGAGAATAACTAGTGGCTGGAGAAAAGGGTAATGAAAGGGGAGATGGAAAGGTGGGTGACAGTGTTGGAGGGAGAAGGAGGGAGGCCAAGAGCTAAAGGAACCTGTAACTCTACGGGCACTCCCGAATAGCCTTCAGGATCTCCCACGGGAGAAAACTACCCTGGGCAAAGCAGCAGAAGGACCAGGCAGAAGGTGACCCGGTGTTTTCACAAGCACTTCCAGCAACAGTGGCGTTATGGAGGCACTTCTTCAGGCAGCTTACAGGCTGCAGGTTACTTCTTAGAAGCTGTAGAGGAAGGAAAGAAAAAGGAAAAAGAAAGGTGGGGAGAAAGCAGCTTTTCTTTCTGAAAATATATGAAGCTTTCTCTGGGGACTCCTAGAAAAACCTGAGAGATTTTCAAGTGACACATTTCCTGCAGTTATGTTGTAGGGACTCAGAGCTGCCATCTTTTTGGTATTAATGACCATGTGGCCGTATTTCAGTTCACAGGCTGCTGAATCCTGAGACATCTGGAGTACAGTAGTATTCGTAGCGTCACCAACTCATTCCCATTTGCCTGGAACTTTTCTAACTTTAGCAAGGAAAGCCCCACATCCTGGGAAGCCTCTCGGTGCCTAGCAGACCAAAGCTTCACCTCCTAAGCACCCCCGACCCACTCAACCGTGAGACTGAACGTGTGCCATATAACCACTTTCTTAGTCTGTATCAAAATGGTTCAACCAGGAGCAGCAAAAATAAAAGCTGAAGGCTGGCACTACCTTGGGCTTCGGGTGAGCTCCTGAAGTTATGTTATTAGCCTCATCAGAAATCAAGGATCATCCTAAGAGGAGGAAACCTCAGCCTGGAAGAAGTGAAGGGGACAACAGAATACCAAGGAGATGGTAAAATCCCCAGTGTACCAAGTACCACATACCAGATGTCAACCCTTGCTTACTTTGGGAAGCTGCCAAGCACCTAATGAGCAAAAGAAAGACTAGTTCAGATGCCTCTTAAAAAGAAATTAGCCAGGGAACAATTAAAAGCTTTGAATAAGCAATTAGCCCAACTGGCAGTGACTTATAAATCCTCCCCCGATCAAAACAGTTAATTGAAATTATCAGCCTTTGAAGGGGAATTAGTCTTTTTGAAATTAGTGAATGTGTCATTAAGGTGATGAAGGACTACAAGAAAAGGGGCAATAATGCACTTATTCGGAAATAAGAGGTCCAAACTCTTTATTCAAAGCCACAGTAATTAAATCAACCATGTATTTAGCCAACATGGGTATCTGTGAACTATCAAGTTAAATGTAATGGGGTATACTCTGTTCTAAGTTACTTTGGAGCAGATAGATTATCTACCAAACTAATACAAAGTTATACGTCAATTATATTTCAATATAAAATAAATAAATAAAGTGTATTTATCTGCAGCACTGAGCCAATTATTCAAAATAGTGAGGTTTTTTTACCTTATTGAAACATATTTACATATACATGATAACTATATATATGTACAGTTAGCCTAAAATGAACTAAGGTATTCATTTTTATTTTTCATCAAACTTCTCTCTAATGAGAACTCAACTAAAAAAAGATTACATCATTTTTATGTTTCTTTATCTACTTAATTTAACTAATCATTCAGAGTTTTAAAAAATAGCAAAACAACTACTTTGTCTCTTTGCCCAAAGCTTGACTCCAGGAGCTAAATTTTTGGCTGAGGTTGACATCTGTATTCTTTTCCCAAGCATTCAACATTTATTACCTGGGAGACTTCTTCGCCAGCAGAGCACATATTAAACCAGTTAGTAGAAGTATGTTTAGATTATATATGTTAATTTACATTTGAAAAACTTGCTTCTCTGATGCCTGTTGGGACACTAGCTAAATGTGCAATCTGGTTGTATTTAACCAAACTCACATAAACAGAAAAGCCAAATCCCCACAAAGGGCATAAAAACATGAATTACATGATCCAGTGAGGGTTCCTGAGGGAAATGGTAGCTCTCAAGAAAAAAAAAAAAAGAAATTATCCAAGGTAAGTCACAGTCTTTGATGATTCATGTATTTTTCATTTTGTGGTCTTTCCCCGGAGAGGTAAAGAATCACTCTTAGCAAAAAACACAGTAAGTAAAAAATATAGAAAAATACAATAGACTTATCTTTTTCTTTTGAGTCTTCTAGATTATGTTTGATAGATAAAGGCAAAATTACAGTACTATCTGATGTGGCTCTAAATGTATGCAGAGGGAATATTTAAAACATTTCTATTATTAATAGGGAAAAGAAAAGAACATAAAGAGAGGTAAATTTCTACACTTTTTGCAAGACTGGTAAAATTACGACACCAGCAGACTGTGATAAGATGGGTGTGTGTGTGTGTGTGTGTGTGTGTGTGTGTGTGTGTGATGTAATGCCTAAAGCAGCCACTAGACTCACTCTACAGAGAGAAATACACTAAACGCTATATGTAACTCAAAATGGAATTCTACAAAACATTCAAGTAACCCACAGAAACACAGGAAAAAGAAAACAGACCATTTCAAAATTTCAAAAACCAGTAAGACAACCAAAAAAAGCAAAAGATAAAATGTCAAATTTAAACTTCAACATAACAATAATTACATTAAATGTAAATCATATAGTTAAAAGTAAAAGGATAGGAAAAGATACATTATGCAAACATTAATCAAAAGAAAGCAGGAATAGCTATATTAATATCAGATAAAGTTGACTTCAGAGCAAAAAAAAAATTACCAGAGACAGAGAGGGATATTAAACAATAAAAAGACCAATCTACCAACAAAACATAGCAATACTAAATATAAATATACCAAAAAATACAACTGTAAAATATGGAAAGCAAAAACTGATAGAATTGAAAGGAGAAATAGACAATTCCACCAGAACAGCTGGAGACTTCAACACTCCTTGATCAACAATTGATAGTATAACTAGACAGAAAATCAGCATGGATGAAGTACTCAATACCATCAATCAACAGAATCTAATCAACCTTGATAGAACACTCTACCCAAAAAGAGAGGCATACACATTCTTTTCAAATGTCCACAGAACATATAACAAGACAGACTATATTCTGGGCCATAAAACAAACCTCAACAAATTTAAAAGAATTAAAATCATATAAAGTGTGTTCTGTGACCAAAATGGAATTAAACCAGAAATCAATATCAAAGATAACAGGAAAATCTCCATACACTTGGCAATTAAACAAGACACTTTTGAGTTATCCATGACCCAAGAGGAAGTCTCAAGAAAAATTTAAAAACATATTTAACTGAACAAAAATTAAAATATAGCATAACAAAATTTGTGGGACAGAACTAAAGCAGTGCTGAGAGAGAATTTTATAGTACTGAATCCATACATTAGATAAGAGGGGAAAGAGGGAAACTCTCTAATTAATAATATAAACTCCCACCTCAAGAACCTAGATTAAAATACAACAAAACAAACTGAAATCAAGCAGAAGGAAGGAAATAACAAAAAAACAGATAAGAAATGTCCAGGCCCAGATGGTTTCATGGGGGAATTCTACCAAATGCTTAATAAATAACTAATACCAATTGTATACATTATCTTCCAGAGAACAGAAGACTTCCCAATTCATTTTATGAAGTTATTATCACCCTGAAACCAAAACCAGATGATGACAGTACAAAAAACGCTACAAATATCTCTCATGAATAGTGACATGACCATCTTTAATATAGAATTAGCAAACAGAATTCAGTAATATAAAAATACTTATAGAGCATGATCAAGTGGGGCTTATTTCAGGGATGCTAGGCTGTTTCAACATTCTAAAATCAATCAATGTAAGTTGCCATATCAACAAGCTACAGAAGAAAAAAATCACATGATCATATCATGCAATACAGAAAAACACTAAACAAAATTCAATACCCATTCATGATATTTTCTAAACTCTCAGAAAAACAGGAATAGAGGATAACTTCCTAAACTTGATTTTAAAATATCATCTACAGTACATTTACAGCTAATATTATACTTAGTGGTAAAAGACCTTACTTCTAACATGAGGAACAAGGCAAAGATGTCCACTCTCACCACTTTTATTCAACATAATGTTACAATTTCTAGCCAATGCATTATGGCAGTAAAAGGAAATAAAAGGCATCTACATCAGAAAGAAAGAAAATACTGTCCCTATCTTCAATGATATAATTATCTATATAGAAAATCCCAAGGAATCTACAAAATATCTCCTAGGACTAATAAGGAAGTTTTCAAGATACCAGATAAACAGATAAAAATCTATTGTATTTCTATATACTCACATTGGACTTGTGAATACCAAAATTTAAAAATACAATACCATTTAAAATTGCTCAAAAAACAAAACACAGGTATAAATCTTTTTTATCTTTTTTTATTATTCAAGTACAGTTCTTATTTTTATTTACTTTTTAATATTTGTATTGATTATGCTATTACAGTTTTCCCAATTTCCCTCCCATCCCCCCTCTGCTCTGCCCTCCCAAACTTCCAGCATCCCCCACCCTTAGTTCATGTCCATGGGTTGTACATATAAGTTCTTTGAGTCCTGTTTCCCATACCATTTTTTAGCTCTCCCCATCTGCCTTATGCCTACTAACCATGCTTCCTCTTCCCTGCACCTTTTCTCCCCTATTCCTCCCTTCCCTCTCTCCACTGAAGTCCCTCAGTGTCATGTCCATTTCTCTGATTCTGTTCCTGTTCTGGTTGTTTGATTAATTTTTGTTTCCACTGTTTTTCTTTTAGGTTCATTTGTTGATAGTTGTGAGTTTGTTGTCATTTTGCTATTCATAGTTTTGATCTTCTTTTTCTTAGATAAGTCCCTTTAACATTTCATATAATAAGGGCTTAGTGATGATGAACTCCTTTAACTTGACCTTATCTGGGAAGCACTTAATCTGCCCTTCCATTCTAAATGACAGCTTTGATGAATAGAGTAATCTTGGATGTAGGTCCTTGCCTTTCATGACTTCAAATACTTCTTTCCAGCCCCTTCTTGCCTGCAAGGTTTCTTTTGAGAAATCAGCTGATAGTCTTAGTGGCACTCCTTTGTAGGTAACTGTCTCCTTTCCTCTTGCTTCTTTTAGGATTCTCTCTTTATGTTTAATCTTGGGTAACTTAATGATGATGTGCCTTGTTGTGCTCCTCTTTGGGTCCAACTTCTTTGGGACTCTCTGGGCTTCCTGGACTTCCTGGAAGTCTATTTCCTTCACCAGATTGGGGAAGTTTTCCTTCATTATTTGTTCAAATAAGTTTTCAATTTCTTGCTCTTCCTTTTCTCCTTCTGGTACCCCTATAATTCGGATATTGGAATGTTTCAGGTTGTCCCAGAGGTTTGTAAGAGTCTTCACTTTTTTGAATTCTTGCTTCTTCATTTTGTTCTGGATGGATGTTTATTTTTTTCTCTTGTTCCAAATTGTTGCTTTGAGTCTGGTTTCCCTCCTGTCACTGTTGGTTCCCTGAACATTCTGCTTTGTTTTTCACTTTGGGTATTCATCATTTGTTTTTTCATTTTTCAACCAAGCTCAATCAGATCTGTGAGCATTTTGAATACCAGGGCTTTAAATTCTCCAACCTGTCTAGGTTGGCAATCTCCTCCTCCCTTAGCTCTCTTTCTGAGATTTTACTCTGTTCTTTCATTTGGGCCATATTTCTTTATCTTGGCACAGCTGATAGGTTGTAAGGGGGCGGGGCCTTAGGCATTCACCTGAGCAAGGCAACCCTCTTTGCTGTGTGCTGCCTGTGGGGAAGGGGCCAGAGAGGGAAGAGTGCAGCTCACCTGCTCATCTCTAGCGCACTTTTCAATGGACTCTCATGTGAGATTGGGAGCTTCTCCTACTGCCACAACCACCATAGCACCCAGCCACCTCTGAGTCACCTTAAGTTAGCCCCTCCCTCGCAGCCCACCAAGCTCAGCAACCAGCTTTGCCCCCAAGGTCCACTAAATCCCCACAGTTTTTCTGAGTCCACCCACAAGGTTCACCACCTTACTGGTCTGGTTATTCTGGTTGATTTTTCTTCAATTCCTTTGTTGTCAGAGTTCCATGCAGTTTGATTTTCTGGCACTTTTAGTTGTTTATTGATGTCAGATTGGTTGTTATCCTCCTTTTGGTTGTATGAGGAAGTGAAGGGTCTCTACCTATGCCTCCATCTTGGCCAGAACTCCAGGTATAAATCTTATAAAACATGTATATTATTTATATGCTGAAAACCATACAATGTTGGTGAAAAAAATCAAATAAGAGCTAACTAAATGGAAAGATATACTATGTTTATGGATCAGAAGATTCAACATATTAAGATAGCATTTTTCCCCAAAATGACATACAGATTTAATACATTACTATCAAAACCCCAGCAGGATTTTGTGTGGACTTATATAAAGTTATTCTAAAAATGTTTATGGGAAGACAAAAGAACTAGAATAGATGAAACGTTTTGATAAAGAAAGTAAAATGGTAGAAATCAGTCTATTTATTTTCAAGACATATTATATAGCTACCATAATCAAGACCACATGGTACTAGTGGAGGGAGAACATTGATCAATAAACAGTAAAGAACACAGAAGAAGACCCATACAAATATGCCCAACTGATTTTTGACAAAGGAGCAAAAATAACACAATGAGGAAAGATAGCCTTTTCAACAAATGGTGCTGGAAGAATTGGACGTCCATAGGCAAAAAAGAAAAAAAAAATGAACCTCAACCTAAATTTCATATCTCATACAAAAATTTATGCAACATGGATCACAGACTTAAATGTACAAGGTATATCCATAAAGTATCCAGCCATGTAATAGGAAAATTAGAGACACTTATTGAAGAAGATACAACACACAAGAAACATTACACATAGGACAATGATATCTCAATCCTCTTCAAAGTAGGCACCTTGGGACCTCACACAGTTCTCCCAGCATTATTACCAGTTGCAGCACAATGTTCCTTCTGCTCTGGTAGCAAAAGCCACAGAATGAATTTTGCCACAACATGCTTCATACCAAGATCCTAAGTCAAAATCTCAGACACAGTAGTAGTTTTTGGGAATCCTCACATCAGCTTCTAGTTCTCACACTGTCAGTTGCCCATCTTTGTTGATTGTAGCCCATACATTCTCAGTTGGAGTTGCAGTTCAACATTCTCAGGTGTTCTCCTTGTGGCAGGCCTTCCAGAATGTGGATCACTTTCAACAGATTCTCGACATGCCACAATTTTATTTGTGCTGCACTCATTGTATCATCACCAAAAGCCTTCTGAATCATCCAAATAGCTTCCGCAGAAGAATGCTCAAACTTAATGCTAAATTTGATGCAGATTCATTGCACTACTCGCTCAGTCATTTTGAATGTGATGGCCACACAGTACACATGCTCACTCGGTGGCATCTAATGCCCCCACTGACTAGCTCAGTGAAGTCATCATTGTTTACACATGCGCATTCCAATCTACTCTCCTTGGCTGCCAGATTACATCAATGTCACACTGTTGGGAGCCAACCAAGAGCCGATCCTTGACACAGTCAGGACGGATGGGCTCTGCATAGCAGAGGCGACTATGGCTGGATTTCCTGTCTGTCTCTCCTTATATGCTTGCTTTTGCTGGTGGTTGTTGGTGGGATTTTTGAATACTGGTATTTTATTACTGAAAGATTGCATGGTTCCTATGGTTTTGCACAGAGTGACTTGCTGACCACAAAACAGAAGTCCTTAGCAACCTTAATGCTGCCTACTTCCCCCACCTGGAAAGTTAGGAACAGAATTAAACAATGGGCAGACGAGCTGCCAGAACACTGGAAGAAGCTCTTGCTAGGAGTTACCATTTAAAGGCTCAAGATTTATTAGTGCCATTACTCCTCCCATACCTTGGACAGGAATGTTTATTTATGAAACCAGGTGGGTTAAGAGGCAAGGGGTTCTAATAAAAAATAATAATCTTAGTACATAGAAATAATACAAAGACTTCCGGCCAAGATGGAAGCATACCTGGACACACTGTGCCTCCTCTCACAACCAAGATTAAGGACAACAAAAATATAGAACCAAAAAAAAGAAAACCCAACCAGGACAGAGAGAAAATTGAATTGTGCGGGAGTCTGACAACAACGATTCACCCAGACTGGTAAGAGGGGTGGAGTCAGTGGCTGGCGGAGTCCGCGGCCAATGGAGTCGGATTGTGGTGGGATAAGCTGGTGGTGGCCCTGGCACACAGTCACTCCAGGTGCACAGGCGGTGGCATTGCTGCATGTGAGGAGGCCAAGTGGGGCGCACAAGGCAGCAGACCATGGATGCACATTCATGCACAGATAAACCAGGCAAAAATGGGCAGCAAGATGGACTGCAAGAGGCAGGGCCCCAGCACCAGTAAGTGAAACCTAAAAGCACCCATTGAAAACACTTGTAGGGTCTGAGGTGCCAGGAGGGAGTCCCAGCCTCACAGGAGAGTTCGTTGGTGAGACCCATGGGGTCCTAGAGCATGTGCAGGCCCACCCACATGGAAATCAGCACCAGGAAGGGCCCAATTTGCTAGGGTAAAGTGGCTGAAGGGACAGGAATCTACAAGAGAGTGCAAAGGAAGTGCCATTGTTCCCTCTCAGACCCTGCCCCCACATCCGGTATCACAACCCAGCAACTGGGCTGCCCCACCCTGGTGAACACCTAAGGCTCCACCCCTCACTATGTAACAACTGTGACCAGACAAAAACAAACCAAAAAAAAAAAAAAACAAGTATGGCTCAAAAGAGAGAACAGACTGGGGCCCCAGAACTAATTCATCTGAATGACCAGGAGGTGGTCAGCCTATCAGATACAGAGCTCATAGCACTGGTAGCCAACCTATCAGAAGCACAGTTCAAAGCTCTGGTGATTAGGAAGCTCACAGAATTGGTTGATTTTGGTCACAAATTAGAGGAACAAATGAAGGCCACAATAAGTGAAATGAAGAAAAATGCACAGGGAACCAACAGTGATGTGAGGAAAACTGGGACTCAGATCAATGGAGTGGACCAGAAGGAAGAAAGAAACAACCAAACAGAAAAGAAGGAAGAAACAATAATTCAAAAAAATGAGGAGAGGCTTAAGAACCTCCAGGACATCTTTAAACATCCCAACATCCGAATTATAGGGGTACCAGAAGAGGAAGAGGAAGAGCAACAAGTGGAAAACTTATTTGAACAAATAATAAAGGAGAACTTCCCCAATCTGGCAAAGGAAATAGACTTCCAGGAAGTCCAGGAAGCTCAGAGAGTTCCAAAGAAGTTGGACCCAAGGAGGAACACACCAAGACACATCATCATTACATTAGCCAAGATTCAAATGAAGGAGAGAATTCTAGAA